>JAWPHD010010455.1:0-93543 GCA_037043455.1 Cyrtodaria siliqua | reverse complement strand
GAGGACAACAGCAGAACTAGCGGAAAAATGAGTAAGAGGACGCAGATAAGAATAGTTGATAAGGTGGACACATACATAATAGTAGTGTAATCGGCCGTTATGTTTTTCTTTTTTATTAAATTGACAAGAGGCGATCTGGAAATAGTGGTTGCTGTCTATAATCAAAATCAAAATCAAAATCGTAAGACATAATAACATGCTTCAATTTCGTTTGACATATGCCACACGCAATTTCATTGAGCCGCATGAGACATTTGGTTTAATTTTATTGATTTATTGTATAAATATCTGGATATGGAAACTCGCCCGATTCGGCTTTTGTTTTTATTATTCAATTATAACATTAAAAATAATCATACCCGTGGGGGTATTTGTCTAACAGTTGTCGATATATTGTTAATTGTACATAGATTAAAATACAAGAATATATATTATAATTGTATAATTAATCATATATATGAATTTATAACACACATAGTAGCCGAGTCGTCTTATTTTCGGAAACCAAACAATTTAATAATACTAATTAACTCGGACTGAACATTGGGCCCTAGATTTAGTGTATATGCACGTTTCACACGAAACTGAAGCATGTTTATGATGTATGTTCATATCGCATTCTTTTTTATATACCCGTTTTCGGGCATTCGTTGATTTACATATATAGTTTATATTACTACTATATCATCCCTTATTTTTTAATAGTTATATCCTGATATATTTACATTAATTTTTTAAGTTAATACTTCATTTATTCATAATTTTGTCAGTTTTTTGCGCACAATATGACCTATTTATGTGTCGACGTGCCGTAAAACAACATCATTCATTCTCATTCAATATCGCATTCAGCCCCTTTAAGGAGATCACACCATTTATATGTTCATGTCTTATTAACTCTGAAGCACTTATTATATAATTATGTTATATAGTAATCCCGCCAACAACAGCCACATTTTACAATATTGTTTATTGAATTTGGGGTTTTAAAGCGCTCCAACACATGAAAAAGTTATATGGCGCCTAATAGGAATGAACATGTCAGGCTCATCCTCCATGTACATCGAGATAAAAATATGGAGAGAACGGGCCTAGAACCTTCTCACCCTAAACTGCAGAGTTGCTGCAAATTCTATTGTAGACACTCCATAACACTGGAGCCACGTTATATTTTTTCTGCCACTGCTCTAAGAATGATATGAGGAGATGGCACCTGAAACAATGCAGGGGTCATGATGAAGACCCTTTAATGAGCATGATCAAAATGATAAAATGTACAATGAATTTGGTGGTGGTGGTGGTTGGTGGTGGGGGGGGGGGGTTCTACCCCTCTGCCTTCCCCTCCAAACGGGATCTGCAGTAAGCCCTATCCCTTTGCCCCGTAACCAAACTAGGCCCCCGGAACCACACATTTTACAACAATACATACACCGTGATGTAAACCTACTGTAAGACGAGATATGTATATCTTACATATTTTGAGAACATTAAACTCTATAAACTTCTTGAAACCAGAAGGTCAAAGCCCAAAGTCTGAAGCGTCAAATTAAGAGTTACCAGCTCATAATTCATTTTATACGCATATTCAAGCACCGGTTATTTTATTAAAGTTCTCTTGTCATGTTTTGTTTCATGAATAACATTTTTTAGTTTTATTTAAATCGAAATTAATAATACACAACAATCAATATTTACAAATCACACATTGCAATATCTGTGAATAAGCGAGAAATAAGATTTTATTTGATGACGTAGACAACTTTGAACAGGTAAATTAATCCACAGGTAAATGTATTTATCAATTATCTGGGAATAGTTGTGTAGCTATACAATTCAGATTTATCTCATTTCCCCGTGCAGTCAAGTATAGGTAAAGGTAAAAGTAGTAATCTACGTCAGGCAAATAATACTTGTTTTTACATACAACTTAGTAGCGGTTTTAAATATTATGTTTCTCTCCGGGTCTATCAAGAAAAAAATCATATGATATTTTAAGAGTTTAAATTTTGTTAATTGATAATACTACAAAATGGATGGACATTCATGTTTAAAAACAGTTTAATAAAAATAATATTCTTGTAATAGGCAAATATACATTACATACTGAACAGTGAACACCTTGCTAGAGTTTTGATGAACGGTTTTGTAGTATGCAAAGCCATTATTTGGGAGGTTTGGTTTCTTTTAAGAAATTAGTCACTCGTTGTTTGAGTACAAAATCAAGTAATGCCACTGTAAACAATGTTGACTATGTCCAAGTGAAAAGTTGTTCGCTGTTGTTTTCGAGCAATGTCATAATTACAATAAAGTGTCATTTATATAATTTTCATGTATTCTGTCAAAATTCTGGTTATTTATTTTACAGGATGAAGCTGGTGTAATCGCTCAAGGCATGAACGTTCTGCAAATAAACAATGAACACGGTAACTCATTTACATTTACCTTACATTATGCTATTAATGAAGCTGGTATAATCGCCCAAGGCATGAAAGTTCTGTATATAAACAATGAACACGGTAACTCATTTGCATTTACCTTACATTATGCTATTATTAATGAAGCAGTTGTAATCGCCCAAAGGCATGAACGTTCTGCATATAAACAATGAACACGGTAACTCATTTACATTTACCCTTACATTTATGCTATTAATGAAGCAGGGTGTAATCGCCCAAGGCATGAACGTTCTGCATATAAACAATTAACACGGTAACTCATTTACATTTACCTTACATTATGCTATTAATGAAGCAGGGGTAATCGCCCAAGGCATGAACGTTCTGCATATAAACATTGAAACACGGTAACTCATTTACATTTACCTTTCATCATGTATTGCTATTTATTGAAGCTGGTGTAATCGCCCAAGGCATGAACGTTCTGCAAATAAACAATGAAACACGGTAACTCATTTACATTTACCTTACATTAGTGCTATTAATGAAGCAGGTGTAATCGCCCAAGGCATGAACGTTCTGCATATAAACAATGAACGCGGTAACTCATTATTTACATTTACATATAACAATATAACCTTACATTTATTGCTATTAATGAAGCTGGTGTAATCGCCCAAGGCAATGAACGTTCTGTATAATAACAATGAACACGGAAAACTCATTTACATTTACCTTACATTATTGCTATTATTGAAGCTGGTGTAATCGCCCAAGGCATGAACGTTCTGTAAATAAACAATGAACACGGTAACTCATTTACATTTAACCTTACATTAATTGCTATTAATGAAGCTGGTGTAATCGCCCAAGGCATGAACGTTCTGCAAATAAACAATGAACAACGGTAACTCATTTACATTTACCTTACATGTTTGCTATTAATGAAACTGGTGTAATCGCACAAGGCATGAATGTTCTGCAAATAAACAACGAACACGGTAACTCATTTACATTTACCTTACATGTTTGCTATTAATGAAACTGGTGTAATCGCACAAGGTATGAACGTTCTGCAAATAAACAATGAACACGGTAACTCATTTATATTTTACCATTGTATTATTTAACAGATAATGTATGGTGCTGAGGGTCCATGTGCAAGTTTATGGACTGGGGCAGTCAGCATAGAATGTTATATGGACCGAAGCGAAGCTGAGGTCCACATAACGTTCTAGGTCTGACTGCCCAGTCCATAACTTCATATGGACCGAAGCACCATACATTATTTGTTATATTTATACCGAATCTGACCAACAAATAAAATTAATTCGTTTTATGATTTTATTTTGGCGTCGTTTTTTTTCACACGTCCGTTAATATAGCTATCGGACCGGGCGCGCCCCGGTCAATATGCAACTTTATGGACCGGATGACGTCACATTAAACAAAGAGTGGAATATGCAAATTGAGGTATAATAATGCTAATTTATGCTATTCATACGTATTCACACGCGTTGTTATTTTACAGTTACTGAATTCAAGCAGATATAGTAGTGGAACAGGAAATGTAGCATTCAAGGACCACAGTCAACCACAAACACGCTCAGAAACAAACAACAACATGAAATGTAGCATTCAAGGACCACAGTCAACCACAAACACGCTCAGAAACACCACAGTCAACAACAAACACGCTCAGAAACAACCACAGTCAACCACAGACACGCTCAGAAACAACCAAAGTCAACCATAAACACGCTCAGAAACAAACACAGTCAACCACAAACACGCTCAAAAACAAACACAGTCAACCAGTCGTTACGATTGTTTATTCATTGAATATATTTCTATAAAAAACAGGTGTTCGGTTAGTCGCACTGGATTTATTCTCCCAGCTGTATGAGTAGCCAGAATGTCACTAAATTGACAATTTTAGTATAATCAGTTGCTAGCTTATCCACAATCCACAACACCAGATCAGCATTTACATGTTCCCCAGTTACCACACTTATAATATGGATAAGCCAGAGAATCTAGAGGATGCTTTTTGGGGATACTGTTTAGGTCTATTATGTTGCCAGCATCAATACATCTGTATATTATTAATAACATCTATCATAAAAAAAATATTATATAAAAAGATCGGACAGGGAAATATTGTTTTCCTGGTTAAAATCGTTAACTTATATACAATGCGTATAGACAGATAGAAATATACTTGCATTGTCTGTAGCTTGGCTATATAAATAAAAAATTGAAATATAAACCTAAGTGTGCATAATGCATAACCAAATAAATTCACAAAAACAGGGGCACACGTAAAACAATGGGCGTGAGACATACACCCGTGAGGAATTCCCTAACTAGGCGTGGGACCCTTACGAGACATTTTGAAACGTCAAGACTTTGGTCGGACACCCGCACCCCCACCCCCCCCCCCCCCATAGCATTCAGGGAGGACAGTCAACCACAAAACACAGAACCCCCCCCCTCCCCCATAGTAATTCAGGGAGGACAGTCAACCACAAAAACACAGAACCCCCCCTCCCCCATAGCATTCAGGGAGGACAGCCAACCACAAAAAACACAAAAAACAAACACGCAAACAGACAAACATAGAAGGGCAAAAGCAATAGTAATTGCAAACGACATCACAAACACAAAAGGGTTGTCAATAGGGCTACCGCCTTGGAACGGTCAGTGGCAAAGTAGGCCACTGGGGTTTTAAACCGGTTCTAGGGTGCACCAAACCTCACACCTACCCTACTGTCATCCCATTAAAACATGACAGTGTAAGTAAGAAATCCCCGCCATGATCTAATCTCTAACCAACAACTCAACTCAACCTTCAACTCAACAAAGCATACATTTCTGATACTGTCGTTTCTTTTCTCGATTTACGTCTCAATTTAAAAGGAGAAATTAATGACCAAATTTATGACAAAGAGAGATGATTTTAATTTTTGACATCGTTTTTTTCCCATTCTGAACTTATTCGTTTTTCTAGAGCTTGTAATCGAGTTGAGAACTTAACATTCGTAATCTTTGTAATAAGTAAAAAACCTGCCTCATCAGGGCTACCGTTACCATAAACTTTGAAAAAACCTTTGCGAAGTTGTATAATCCTGATAAATTTATAAAATATAGAGTTAATTTTAAGAACATTTCTACAAAAGGAACTTCTATTGGTGACGTTATTTTACTAACTTCGTAAGATCCTTGGTCGTTATCACGTTCATACAATCACACCGCTTTCCTCTTTGATTGTTCGATGACTAGACAGATTGTATATCCTATGATGACGTCTACCTAATTCCTGTCTTAAGTCTAGTAGTGTCGTTCCGTTAACGATGCATTCTCTTTTTGGTCGGTTTATACCTGTCATTGGGTGCATAGTAAGTTGTTGTTTTTTGTATTAATATATATACATTATCATCTTTGTGTTTTTGCTTATTACTGCTGCCTAAGTTTTTAGATAAGACCTTGTGGAGATTGTTTGTTTTTGAATACGTTATTTTTGGATGGCTGAGTTTACACATTTCCTGTTCGACTTTTGTGTCTACTGGTATTGCATTTTGTTATTACTTTCATCGTTATGTTCTGATTTACTTGCAGGAGCCCAACAGCCTAAGAAGGAATCCGATGACCCTATATATTCACCAGCAGCACAGAGTGTGATCGGGTTCGGCTATTCTAGGACGGCCGTCAGAATGGCTATAGATGAGTGTATAAAGAATACGTGAGTATGACGAAGTGGTTGGTCTTGTATCCGTTTATTCTGCATGTTGCTCTGATTTCTGCCAAGACGGAGTACTTGCGTTGTGGCTTTCTATTCATTCGTATGTTTTATATTCATATATGCATAATTGTATTTGACCGTTTCAAGTCGATAACCCTGTCTTCCCTTCTTTGTGTTGTGTATTTTGCTCTTAGTTTGTGATACAGTGATACATTGTGTCTGGGTGCTGTGGTTTCTATCGGGTACTTCTTCTCATTACTTATATTGCCTATTTAAGGTATACCAATTTTATTAGAAAATTAGCCTGGCGGGGATGTTCTTATTTAGATCGTCCAGTTTATAGACAAATAGAGTAAGAGTGAGTTGTGTGCACCGTAGAACTTGGTTTTAACCCCCAGCGGCATTTTTGCCACTTGCCGTGGTACCCATTGTTGTCATCCATTGTAGGTTGTGAGATGTTGCATACGTCGTTGTCTGTTTTGAATACGTGTATTTGGATGGCTCAGTTCTGTGAATGCGTGTATTTGGATGGCTTAGTTCTGTGAATGCGTTTATTTGGATGGCTCAGTTCTGTGAATGCGTTGGCTCAGTTCTGTGAATGCGTGTATTTGGTTGGCTTAGATCTGTGAATGCGTGTATTTGGATGGCTCAGTTCTGTGAATGCATGTATTTGGATGGCTCAGTTCTGTGAATGCATGTATTTGGATGGCTTAGTTCTGTGAATGCTACATTTCCTGTTCGACTTCTCTATATCATCTTTTTGCTATTGTCATAATAAAAATCTCAAACAGATTTGCAATTCATGGTACCGTTGTGGTTGATCCTGTGTTATCGCTTTAAGTACATGGGGTTTTGTCTGAAATGAACGAAATAATATACCGTTCGTATTCATTGTACACAGGTATATCGTTGGAAGGCGGAAGACCTGCTCAATATACTGCTGGACACGGAAGACCGGGGTGAAGTATATACCTACAGATTCACCACGACCAGAGTCTCCGGACTTACAGCTACACGTAGACCGTAAGTATACTCCTTAAAATTGTATTGACCATTACAATAAAAACGGTGGTAATTACTTAGTCCTTACTATTATTGGTTTCTTATTCATATACAAAGTTAATAACAATAGGATCATAACTATAATACAATAGGATCATTACTATAATACAATAGGATCATTACTATAATACAATAGGATCATTACTATATAATACTATAGGATCATAACTATAATACAATAGGATCATTACTATAGTACAATAGGAATCATTACTATAATACAATCGGATCATAATACTATAATACTATTGGATCATTCATTACTATAATTCTATAGGATCATAACTATAATACAATAGGATCATTACTATAATACAATAGGATCATTACTATCATAACTATAATACAATAGGATCATTACTATAATACTAGCCTATTATTACTATAATACTATAGGATCATTACTATAATACTATAGAATCATAACTATAATACAATAGGATCATTACTATAATACTATAGGATCATTACTATAATACAATAGGGTCATTACTATAACACTATAGGATCATTACTATAATACTATAGGATCATAACTATAATACTATAGGATCATAACTATAATAAAATAGGATCATTACTATAATACAATAGGATCATAATTATAATACTATAGGATCATAACTATAATACAATAGGATCATTACTATAATACTATAGGATCATTACTATAATACAATAGGATCATAATTATAATACTATAGGATCATAACTATAATACAATAGGATCATTACTATAATACTATAGGATCATTACTATAATACAATAGGATCATTACTATAATACTATAGGATCATTACTATAATACAATAGGATCATAACTATAATACTATAGGATCATAACTATAATACAATAGGATCATTACTATAATACAATAGGATCATAATTATAATACTATAGGATCATAACTATAATACAATAGGATCATTACTATAATACTATAGGATCATTACTATAATACTATAGGATCATTACTATAATACAATAGGATCATACCTATAATACTATAGGATCATAACTATAATACAATAGGATCATTACTATAATACAATAGGATCATAATTATAATACTATAGGATCATAACTATACTACAATAGGATCATTACTATAATACTATAGGATCATTACTATAATACTATAGGATCATTACTATAATACTATAGGATCATTACTATAATACAATAGGATTATAATTATAATACTATAGGATCATAACTATAATACAATAGGATCATTACTATAGTACAATATGATCATTACTATAATACAATAGGATCATTACTATAATACTATAGGATCATAACTTTAATACAATAGGATCATTACTATAATACAATAGGATCATTACTATAATGCTATAGGATCATAACTATAATACAATAGGATCATTACTATAATACAATAGGATCATTACTACCATAACTATAATACAATAGGATCATTACTATAATACTATAGGATCATTACTATAATACTATAGGATCATTACTATAATACTATAGGATCATAACTATAATACAATAGGATCATTACTATAATACAATAGGAGCATTACTATAATACTATAGGATCATTACTATAATACAATAGGATCATTACTATAATACTGTAGGATCATTACTATAATACAATAGGATCATAGCTATAATACAATAGGATCATTACTATAATACTATAGGATCATTACTATAATACAATAGGATCATAACTATAATACTATAGGATCATAACTATAATACAATAGGATCATTACTATAATACAATAGGATCATAATTATAATACTATAGGATCATAACTATAATACAATAGGATCATTACTATAATACTATAGGATCATTACTATAATACAATAGGATCATAATTATAATACTATAGGATCATAACTATAATACAATAGGATCATTACTATAGTACAATAGGATCATTACTATAATACAATAGGATCATTACTATAATACTTTAGGATCATTACTATAATACTATAG
Source organism: Cyrtodaria siliqua (assembly GCA_037043455.1). NCBI lineage: Eukaryota > Metazoa > Mollusca > Bivalvia > Adapedonta > Hiatellidae > Cyrtodaria > Cyrtodaria siliqua. The sequence continues at coordinate 84,354 of JAWPHD010010455.1, read as the reverse complement.
GATCATAGCTATAATACAATAGGATCATTACTATAATACTATAGGATCATTACTATAATACAATAGGATCATTACTATAATACTATAGGATCATTACTGTAATACTATAGGATCATAACTATAATACAATATGATCATTACTATAATACTGTATGATCATAACTATAATACAATAGGATAATTACAATAGTAACTTGTTCTGGAAGTTTGTATCACCTGGAGTAGGTAAATGCCAGATCAGGATGACACGAGAGGCGTAGACTCAAGTGTGATCCTGATCTGGCATTTACCTACGATCCTTTTATTATATACCTCTTTACATATCATTAAAATAGAATACATGTATCAAAATAAAACACACAACAAAAACTATATTAAGTCAAATTAACTGAAAACCACCAACAGGAAAGACATGAAAACATGTACAGTACATTGCACCAACTACACATATGTTCATTACACGTGGGTAAACAATTCGAATTCTGGTGAATTTACCAACTGGCATAATGTTAAATTATTTAAATTAATTAATTAACCCACAATGTTCAAAAATACACAAACAAACATTCTGACAGTTCACAATATTATAGGAGGCATGATAATAGGCGTTATGTGGAAAAAGGAGAGTTGTAATTTATTTATCATTAAACTACACACAAATTATTTTTAAATATTTATTTCAGGTGAGATATGGAAAGTGAAGAATTGTAATTTATTCACCATTGAATCGGTTTATGCCATATACATGTACCTTTACCCGGTTACTTAAATACACGTGCAAATTCATGATAAGTGCATTACTTTTACATTTTAGCCTCAACGCCAGAGGGTCTCTTACAAGAAAGGTCTATATTGCTAAGTAGGTTGAAGTGTATCATGTGTGAAGAAAATGACGTCAATGTTCTGTTCCTACCATGTGCCCATCACAAGATGTGTTTAGACTGCGTCAAGGATGTCACCATGTGTCCAGTATGTGAGAAAACAATTAAAGAAAAAGTGAGAACCTTCATGGCATAAATTCCAGTACCCTCAATTGGAAATTGAATGGGAGTTCCCAGGCTGAAACACACTTACAAAGTCATAATTATGGCAGTGACTGTGTACACCAGTAGACCAATTAATACGTACACCAGTACATAAATGGTTCTAACCACAGTCTAGGTGGAACATTATTCACTTCAGACTCAACCGTAGGCAAAGATTACTATATGTCAAAATCCTTGCGGTGGTGGAAAACTATATGTAAACGGAAATAGTACGTACACAGAATCCGGAACAAATTTGAATTTAACTGGATGTTATAATCGGAATAACATGGCGACTTTCTAGCTTCAATTTGTGAAGGAATATCCCAATTGTGCCTTTTGGCAATATTCGTGCGGGCACCTGTGTAGATCACCGACATTCCTCAAGCAGTCTGGAATCCGGAATGTAAATAAATACTGAAAAGGTGATCCCTTGGAAGCAACAAACACAAACAAGAGATTAATGAGTCTGTTCACTCAATAAATAAATATATAGACGAAGCCTCTGTTGGACCTATTGGACTAATTATATCATAATACAAGTCATTTCACTTAATATGTACAACAACATATACGAATACATGGTACGCTAAGCTGTAAGTAGTGTTTGTCTTGTCGTACCATTAACGTTTTTTTCTCTTGTTGCTTTGGCTTCTGCCAAGTCATTGAGTACTTACTTAGTGGCTTTCTATAAGTGTGTTTTTTTATATTATTATACATGATGATTTATGTGTTTTACTTATATTGCCCATTAACTCTGCCTTTTTTGCCACTGACCGTTCCAGGGCGGTAGCCTATTGTCAACCCTTTTTTGCTTGTGATGTCTTATCTTGCCTTTATTCATCTTTAAAGTTGTTCTTTGTTTCTGTGTGTTTGTGGTTGACTGTCGTCTTGAATGATACTTTTCCTGCTCGATTTTTATATCAACTTTTACAATATTAACTGTCGTCCAGCGCACAATATAGTGTACTTGTATAGTGTTTATAAACTAGCATGATTTCGTCTAATACAATTGAATTGAATTAAGGTGCCAAATACATTACTTAATGGTTTTGAAACGATATATCAATATAATCAGTTCTTGCTTGCTGGAGCTTTGTTTTCAAACTTTCGTTAACTCCCTATTTTCCACGATGTATTCTAATGCAACTATAATGTAACGCGTAATTCCATTGGCTTACATAATATTCATTGCGACCGTTAAACGATTTACCGTCTGAAAAGTTCGCGACGTCTCATAACGTTGTAACAAGCGACGTCATTGGATGACGTCAGCAAAATCTCGTTAACGATGAATTTCAGTTGTCGTAGAAAAACACAAGTGTGTATACGTGTATGATTTTACTTTATATTTCTAGCAATTTAAATGGATAAGCATTAGAACTGAGATAGCCATGCTAAGATTTTCAGTACTGGACGGTATGTGGTTGGTTTTACGGTCTCAAATGTTTACTGTTTCGCTACCGCGTCGCCGTACAGTGAAATTCGCAGACCGTAAAACCACTCACATACCGTCCCAGATTGAAAATCTTAGCATGGTTATCTCTTTATTCGTTACAAAAGGAACACTTCTCTGACAATGAGTTAGAGGCACAATGTCATATGGAACTAGTATATACAGTGATAATTTCAACATCATTGACTTACATGTATTTAACGTTATATTTCATTAAATGAAACTTACCACGTGGCTTCGTTCTAAAACGTTTAAACATGCAATAATTAGAGGTTAATATACGGCCGTGGTGTGCCTTTTGTCGATAATGGCACACCTAGTGCCGTAATGGCCCAAGGGCTTTAGCCCGAGGGCCATGCAGTAGGTGTGCCATTATCGACAAAAGGAAAACCACGGCCGTATATTTGCCTTTTTATTACATACCTTACTATAAATGGAGAAGAAGAATAAGAACAAACAGTGCACCTTTATAACAAAATACGTCGACATGTTTACTAAACGGTGTCATTGTAAATTAACATACAAGTAGCATAAGATGCACACACTTATTTGGCAAATAAATAATTATATTAAACTAATAATTTAAGTTACTTTTCTCACTTGTCTTTCGCTTTAATGATATATTTCAAAGCTTCAAACGTTAATTTACTGGGCATGAAAATTAAAATTGCAGTTGAGATTTCAACTCCGTTCCTCAGCCATAGCGCGCCAATATGACGTCTTTGTATTGCTTGATGACGTCGACGTCTTCGCGTGCAGACAGTCTGTGCCGATTATGTATTTAGAAACAGGACGGATAATCATTGTTTTTTTATTAAAATGTGTTACTATTTATAGTAAGGTATGTAATACATTTTCTTAGAGGACCTTACCCTTCTTGTGTAATAATTCTACTAGTTATTAGTCTTATGCTAAGGGGTTTCGTAGTCTTAAATTAGTATTAGCAATCAAAAGATTAGAATTATAAATATTAAATTTAAAACTTTTTGATGCATTAATTAAATTCTCTAATTTTATATTTACATCAGAAAATAAGAAACAAATCAAAACATGACTATGTACACCGATTTAAGATTTAATTTACGAAACAATTATGTGTATACCCTCCGGTGTGACATTGTTGTTTATGTTGTTTCTTTTCGCTGCCATTTTGCCAACTGAAAACCCTATTCATTGAAATAATATCTCATTGTTTCAAGAAATATATTCCTTTGATATGTTTCTGCCATTTGTGCCAACTGAAAACCCTATTAATTCAAATAATATCTCATTGTTTCAAGAAATATATTCCTTGGATATGTTTCTGCCATTTGTGCCAACTGAAAACCCTATTAATTCAAATAATATCTCATTGTTTCAAGAAATATATTCCTTTGATATGTTTCTGCCATTTGTGCCAACTGAAAACCCTATTAGTTCAAATAATATCTCATTGTTTCAAGAAATATATTCCTTTGATATATTTCTGGTACTATGTGCCATTGTCTGTATATATTTCATATTGATGAAATTTAGATTTAATTATTGTATATTACTTGTTGATATATGATTCATATGATTACATTATGACACTGTGACTTCAGTAACTTCATGTTTCACCAGCTCATGTCGAAATCGGGTATTTAAGTGAGCAAATATAGCGCAGTAAATCATTTATTGTATAGACATCGACCATTGCACATCGTAACTGTACACAGGTAACATTTTGATTTACAGAAGAAAAAGAAAAGTTGCCTCTTTCGGGACTCGAACACACGACCTTCTGATTTCAAGTCAGGTGCTCTATAATTGAGCAGCAAGTTCCATATTTCAGCAAACCACCCGGCCACAAAAAGTAACAGCAAATGTCATATATCAAATGTTGGGAAATGTCTGAAGTTTATCAGGCTGCCGGCATAAATCGCAGATTTTTGGTACTAAGCGAGAAATCCAAGATGGCGGACAAAATGGCCGCCTTTTTTTAAAAAAAACATGGTATATTTGATAATTACAATACCAAAATCATTTCTTTCACAAACATTAACTGTTTTTGTTATTTTAAATGAACTATGTATGCAGTTCAGTAATAAAAATAAGTTACAGCTGAAAATATTGCAGAAATGATTTTTTTGGCTAAACAACGGCTGGAAAATGGCTCAAAACTGACAAAATTTTTGTGATACTACCTAAAATTTTAAATTTTTTAATATCTTATTTCGTTATTTTTTTTGCATATTTTTGTTCATTAAAATATACAGTGGTGTATGTCCTGCACAAAAATGTATACTGTTACGTTTTAGTAGACCCCGAACTCTCAAAATCGAAGAAAAAGTGGGTGGGGTATTTTGACATGAGAAAATCTGTAAATTCGTAATAAATGGCTTTACTGAAAAAAGGCTATTAATTCTTTACTGCTTGACTTATAAGCTTACAATAAACTGGAGATTGTTGTTACTGAAAATACCAACGCAACTGAATAGTTTACAGACTCAAAACAAAATCAAGGTCAAGGTCATATTCAAGGTCAAATGGTAAAATTCTGAAAAAAATCGTATTTCACCATAAACCTTCCCTAATAATTTTGTCAATGTATATAGATACAACTGTTATTGCATGTTCGTATACTCGGCAATGTATACTCTTTCCAACGGTATGCTTCGTTTGGTAACCATGGAGATATACAAGATGGCGTCCAGTGCCTGTTCCAACTTTTTTCCATCGAACATCTGAACATCTGAACATCAAAGAGGTTTGTAAACGTTATATTAAATTGCACTAGTCTTTAAAAATCATTCCAATAATATTTGTATAATACTAGAATTATTTTTATTCACTTGAAATAGATTTAAAAAAGATTCTTTTATGTTATGGCAATGTAGGATTAATCATTTTCTTTCTATGGCATTTTACATATTACATGTATCCTTTAAAAGATAACAGATTGAATATCATAAAATAAAATATCCTATGTTAACTGACTATTACTTTATGTCCATATAAACTGGAATTCCATAAATAAACATTCTCAATAAAATATTGCCAATTTCAAAATTGACAGAAAATTATCAGCATGCTGAAATATCCATTATTTAATTATGAGTAATTTCTTTTCAGGGGGAAATCTGTCTTCAGTTTTGCCGTATGAAAAGCCAAGCACACGACCTCCTCCCGTTTTATCCCCACCACCATCAAACAAGGAGGAAGTGAGGGTTCAAGAACCAGAAACCGCCAATATCATGTAACTTAAGGAACTCATGTACAATTCTTGTCGTATGGGGATGTTTTGCGATGACAGGTCCGAGCCTGTACCGCCTTTGGACAATATTTCAGTCACAGGTTACTTCTGATAAGTTGATAGAACCATGTGAAGTTGCATTTAACCCAATAATTATGTCAACACCTACACATTACAACACCATTTATACTAACATCAAGCGTGTTAAAGAGCAAATGAATGCTCTAGAACAAAACGTGTGTCCTGTCTTCTTTGACATGGGTTTATTAACAAAGGCATTAGATGTAGTTTGGGCAAAAAAGTCTGAGCTTGCCGGGGTCATACCTGTTGAAGGAGGTATGCATTTTTTCATGTGTGTATTTGCAGGAATTGGCTTCCTTTACGGCGACGCAGGTCTGAAACAGTTGCTTTCAGATTCTGATGTATTTGCACCAAATACTGCACAGCATATTCTAGCTGGAAAGGATTTTGATAGGGGCTTGAAAGCTTTCTTAATGCTAGATGAGGTTCTGACATCTCGGTTTCTGTTAAATTTTAAGTTGTGGTGCATTTCGAGGAACGTTCTCCTTGACCAAAATGGTTGTCTGGAACATGAGGGCAATGATCATGGTGAAAAATTGAGATTTCTGGAAACGGTAGTTGTTCCATTGCTTGATGAGTTCAAATTGAAGGGACGAGAACAGTCTCCAACATTCAAGTTTTGGATAATTACCTTACAAAAGTGTCAACGCCATTCAAACTATTTTTGTCTGCGTCAAGACATGGTCTCTGGGAGGTATATGAGTACTCCAAATCCCAATTTCTTCCATTTTTCTTTGCATCCAATCGCACCAAGTACATGCCGTATATGGTACTCAGTATGCAGATAGTTCCTGATGAAGTGAAAAGAAGTTTTTCACACGGAAACTTTGTTGCCAAGTTGACAGATGGAATATTCAATTCTGTGTGAATAGATTACTGTCTAGAGGTTACGGAGAATAAGGCTTTAAAATCTAGTGGTGGGATAGTAGGTCTAACTCATAGAGATAATGCACTTAGTAGGTGGTTTCTTTTGCGGCCTCTTACTGCCAAATATTTCCATGTTTATTCCAATCAAGGTCTTGGTAGAGGTGAAAAATCAAATCACAGGCATCACACAGACAATGAACCTTACACGAAGCCTTACAATGACAATATCAGGAAAATGCAAGCAATGTTTGATCCAACATTCCTTAATCCTTTCAGTATTGTAGATCCTCCATCAAGATCCTCCATCAAGATTATTACATTTTGCTACTGGCGTGTCTGTGTCCCCTGAAGTTGAAATCAGCCTTTTAAATTGCTTTGACAAGGGTTCTAATTGCCTTGACAGGTTTGTGGAAGAGAGGCTTGTAGTCAAAGAGGGACATGAATCACCATGTGTCAGTTTCTATGATCCGATCCCCAGAGTTAGTGCGAAAACCATGGGTGGTAAATGTCGAGTCATCCAGTCTAAATAGAAAGACGTACCGATTAATGCAGAGGAAATGTACATTCGTCTACTGGCAATGAATTCGTTCAAAAAGGTTCCCCTACGGCGTGTCATGGGATTTGAGAATGCCCCTGTCTCTCAGCTTATTTACAGATGGAGGGGAGATGATGTCCACCAAAAAGGCTGATTTCATGCTCAAGTTAGAAGAGTTGGTCATTGATTCTGTTTCCCCCTATGAAAATGCTGACTGTATCATTTTCGATGGAATGGCTGTCGTGCAGATTCTTCAACCATAACCCAGCAAAGAAATGGCAAAATAATTTTGGCATTTCATTTTGTCACGCAGCAAAAGTTCCCTCAAAATCCTTGTTGTTTTTGACAGGTACTTGCCACATAGTGCCAAAAGTCAAAGACGCATGAAACGTGGAGAAGATCAGTCCCAGTCCAGAGCATTTGTAATTCAACCTGACATGACCATCGCTGATTGGAAGATTGCACTTTGCAACACAAATGTCAAGAAGGAGCTCACCAAGTTTTACACTATCTACCTTGCACAAAACTCTGTTGAACTTCTTTCTGGTGACAAGTCCATTGTTGTAAGTGGTGGTCTTGAAAAAAAAGTTCTCTGTATCACTTCCAAAGTCATTTCATATGTTCCAGAACTACCCACGTCACAAGAGGAGGCTGATACTGTGATGATGCTACACGCAAAGTATGTAGCAAATGAAGGCATCACAACGCTCATGCTGTTTAGTCAGACAGGAGGAAAGTCTCTCCATACTGATATGACAAGATGCATTCCTGTACATAAAATTGTGCATGCGATGTCACCAGAACAGTTGCATATTCTGCTGGTGGTGTACTGTTCAACTGGATGCGATACGTGCAGTTCATTCTTTGGCGTTGGCAAGAAGTCAGCCTTCAAACTGCTAATGAATAAGGCCCCTTCCTTTGAGGGATTAGGCTGTTTAGGAGAAGTTCCTGAACTCAATTTGTTGGTGAACTATATGGCCATCTAAATTGTACCTCACTCAATGCATTGCGAACAGAAAGGGTTGTCAGAAACAAAATTGTCAAACCGAGGCGATTGCCTCCGACAGACGACAGTTTCATGTTGCATCTACAGCGATGTATCTATCAGTTGCTGGTCTGGAAAAGGGCTTTGGTGGCGGACGCCGATACTCCAAACTTGACTGACTATGGTTACTCAACTGATTCTCAGTCGGTTAGCTGTACCACAGATAATGTCACAGCCTCATCGCCTCCAGAGTTGCTCAGTGATCTTGTATGTAGCTGTGATGATGTCTGTGAGATTTACTGTGTTTGATCGTCATTTGAACAACCTTGTACAGTGGCATGCGAGTGCAAAGCTTGCACCGAGTCAGAAGCTTGCTGTAGAAACATATTTACAGTCCTTTCAAGTGTCATGTAAATGACACTTAAATAGATTTTTGAACATGGCGATACCTGTTAAGTAATCAATAGTGTTTGAAAGATTATTACCTAGTGTGCTTCAATAACATGACATGGTTGATTTGTACAATGTATACATTTTACAATGTTAGTTTATGTTAGTTACTTAATGTTTCTCTAAGTTACTTCATGCGTCTCTGTTGGAACAATTTGCTGTTATGTTGTTCGTAATGTGTACCTGGTGCAAGCCAATTTCTAAATAATTTGTGGAGAGTAAATAGTTAAGTCATTAATGTATTGATGTTTCATTTTGAATTGTTGTTGCTTTGTCATTGACCTTGAACACATGCATTTATATAGTCTGTAAACTATGATGTTTGTTAGTATACATTACCAGTGCATGTCAAGCTTATAAAAAGATACAGAAATCTTATAAGTCTAATAATAAAAGGTTGATAGCATTGTTTTCCAATATTTCACTCAAACTGCGAAAGACGACGACCATCTTGGACGTCATATTAAATTATCCATTATTACTAAATGGTGGATAATTAAAATGCACCCCGTTGGAAAGAGTTTAAACTACAGATTATATTGACACGCAATATAAGTTGTTTTCATGTACATTGACAACATTATCAGGGAAAGTTTATGGTGAAATATCATTTTTTTCATGTTTTTGACCTTTTGACTTTGACCTTGAACATTTTAAGTATGTAAACAATCCAGTAACAATAGTTTCAAGTTTATTCCAAGCTTATAAGTCAAACAGTAAACAAATGATAACCTTTTTTCAGTAAAGCCATTTATTACGAATTTACAGATTTTCTCATGTCAAAATACCCCACCCACCTTTTCTTCAATTTTGAGAGTTCGGGGTCTACTAAAACGTAATAGTATATTTTTGTGCAGGACATACACCACTGTATATTTTAATGAACAATTATATGCAAAAAATAACGAAATAAGATATTAAACAATTTAAAATTTAGGTAGTATCCCAAATTTTGTCAGTTTTGAGCCATTTTTCGGCCGTTTTTTAGCGAAAAAAGTCATTTCTGCAATATTTTCAGCTGTATCTTATCTTTATTACTAAACTGCATACATAGTTCATTTAAAATAACAAACACAGTTAATGTTTGTAAAGAAAAATGATTTTGCTATTGTAATTATCAAATATATATTAAATCTTTTTTAAAAAATGGCGGCCATTTTGTCCGCCATCTTGGATTTCTTGCTCAGTACCAACAATCTGCGATTTACGCCGGTAGTCTGATAAACTTCAGACATTCCCGAACAGTTTGATATATAACACTTACTGTTACTTTTTGTGGCCGGGTTACTTCTTAACTAAGCCACTTCTGTGTACTTTGCAGCTCAATTACTATTCACTGAGCTATAACGCTTCTTGAGAAAACGGTATACTAACTACTATTTATTAACAGGAAAAATAACTTAACCTATTTGAACGCAACTCAAGATGAATCAATAAATATATAGTCCATCTTGTCGCACGTGTAAATTAACATTGCCTGGTGTAACAGTATATGTTATCAATATGAAACTAATATTGAGAGAGAGAGAGAGAGAGAGAGAGAGAGAGAGAGAGAGACAGAGAGGGGGGAATTTGTTAATGAATTGTGAGGAAAAGGGAGAAGGTGGTATTCAGGCGGGAGTGTATCCTCTTTTTCCAATAAAGTTACTATAAAATGTAACCTCCGTAAAATATAGTGTTCTTTCTTATACTGTTGCTGTTAAGTGTGTGATTAATAAGTTATCACTAAAATGAAAGTTCATTTGCATTAATTTTGTAATTTTACTACAGAGTCTGATTTGTTACACCAAAGAAAACAATATGATATTGATTTGAATGGATTAGACACGTTAAGCAGAACATAATGAAGAAGTATATATGTATTGACATTGGTAGTAACAGAAAAAATACTTTTCATACCTTTTTACGGTGTCCTGTTAGGGCCATCTTACCATCGCATCTTACCATCGACCATCGCATCTTATCATCGACCATCGCATCTTACCATCGACCTAGGTAGTAGAAAATATGGAAGAAGCACAAAATACATCTGAGGTGTATTTGTAGTTACATGTGTATATTGATAGTTTATACAGAAAATATAGTATTCCATTGAAAACATGTTATTAAATTTTTCAGCACTGAACTCCGAATTATGTGTATAAAACCTGCGGTTTAACCTAGAACATAATGAATACTGTTTAAACTACTGCATATAAAAAACAACAACTATAGTTTGTGCTCATTTGTATATTTCTAGAAACACTGATTTTAAACTTCATATAACACACACACACGCAAGCTCGCATACACACATTTAAAGTTTAATATTTTCAAATGATAGCGAAGTTTCTAAAAAGGTGCTCCATGCAAGTGCTTGTTCTTTTATCAGGAATGTGTGTTCCTTTAAAACACTATAGAATCAAACCAAACAGCACGTACCAAGTTTAAATACATGTACGTTAAAGGACAAGGCAATCTCGATTTGTTTTATCACTCATTCTAACACGACCTGCGCAGTCTTTCATATGCACAAAGAAGCAAGACAACTGTATGTTATTCTACGATAAAATACTGCTGTTCCATTAATTTCTCACGTAGTTTTCATCCGTTGGAAGCGCCACGTTACATGACGTCACTTGGTAAATATACGTCACGAAGACAAACTCAACAGTAATTTTAATGAAATGTTAATTACAAAAAACTTGCCATTCTCCCAAACCTTTCACACATGCCGATATAAACCCATCAGATGCATCAGTACACATAACATTAATAAGCATCTTGAACAAGCTGAGAACGTGTGTCGTCATACAGCACAAGCTATATGACGTAGGCAATTACTTAATAGTTTGTCACGTAACTATTAGTGTATTCCGCGCAAAACTTTGCATACGGGGGCGCCCAATGGAACAGCCTGTAAACATAGCAGCCTGGAACAGCCTGTAAACATAGCAGCTTGATTACCTTGACCTCCGAGATAATATATAGTGCCCCCACAATAGCGTAAATAATGGGTTATTGTTGAGTTAGAATCGAAATAATAAATACGGAATACGTACCTGTATTTTATCGGTGAATAAACTAGTTAGTTGTCCGGATGCGAGTAATTAAATCACTCGTGCCTTAATTAAAACTTTTTATTAATCTAGTATGATTTTGACTATAATGAATGAATGAATGAATGAATGGTGTTTAACGGCACGTCGACTCAAAAAAGATCATATTGTGCGCAAAGATTGATGAAAAATGAAGAAATGAAGTATTTATTAAAACATTATGTAAATATATAAAGATAAAACTACTAAAAAATAAGGGATGATAAGGTGTAATATAAACTATGTATGTAAATCAACAAATGCTCGTCAACGGGTATATAAACAAGTAAATATATATAACAACACATTATAATGATTTATATAGTCTGATCTATTTTAGGAAATCTAAAACAAGACTAAAATCTATAGTATCAAATAACTCGTTCATAGTATTAACATTGTAGTATCTTTGACGCATAGGATCAAAGTCTACACATTCCAATAAGATGTATTTGACCGTTAACGGTGCAAAGCAGGGTATACATTCTGGTAATTGCTCACCTTGTAATAAATATGAATGAGTATAACGTGTATGCCCTATCCTGCACCGGGCTAGGAGAACTTCTCGACGAATGGGTCTACTAGAAGAACGCCATTCTCCAAGTAACGGTTTAATTGAATGGAGTTTATTGTTAACTGACAAATCCCAAGCGGCTTGCCAAGAGTTACGAATAAATGTGTTAATACAACCTTTTAAAATCAGTATAAGGTAATTTAGTATTAGATATATGTAAACCTAATGCTGCTTTAGCAGCACTATCAGCTCTATCATTACCACGTATTCCTACATGGCTTGGAAGCCAGCAGAAAATAATAACATTATCACCTATAAGAGAATTGTACTTTTCTAAAAGCTGAAGCACAACTGGGTTATCATGTTTCATATTACCCATTGCTTGAAGAGATGAAAGGGAATCAGAAAATATTACAAAATGATCATCATCAGATTCCTCAATATAATTTAAGGCAAGTTCAGTTGCCTTAAGTTCAGCTGAAAAGATGGAGGCCTTGTCAGGCAGGCGGCTCTTTATGCTGTGGTTGTGAATAACAGCTGCTGCAGCTACCTTAACTCCATCTTTAGAACCATCTGTGTATATATGTTGAAAGTTACTGTATTTCGATTTAATTTCATTAAATTTGCTTTGAAAGACAGTAGGGTCTGTACTGGATTTGTTATTATTACAAAGATCAAAAATAATTGTTGGTGTTCCCAAAGTCCACGGTGGAATTTGTGGTACTTTGTACTTGGCAATTAAATTTAGGTCGATTTCAGTGTCTCTTAATTTTGGTTTAATACGAAGACCAAATGATCGAATGGCCTTCGGTTTTCGATCAAAAAGTGGTTCATAACTTTGATTAAAAACATTATCGAAAGTTGGGTTTGAAGGATTAGACTTTAATTTAATGGCATATTAAAGAGCTAATTTGTCCCGTCTATGAGACAGTGATGGTTCATTAGCTTCAACATATAGACTTTCGGCTGGTGATGTACGAAAGGCACCTAAGGCGAGTCGTAATCCTTGATTATGTATAGGGTCGAGCATCTGCAAGTACGACTTGCGAGTCGATCCATATACAATCGAGCCGTAGTCCAGCTTGGATCTGATAAGAGATCTGTAAAGTCGCAAGAGGACTTTTCGATCTGCTCCCCAATTAGTGTTTGCAACAACTTTAAGTAAGTTAAGAGCTTTATGGCATTTGGCCTTCAAGTATTTAAGGTGTGGTATAAACGTTAATTTACGGTCGAAAATAAGGCCAAGTAATTTTGTCTCATCCACTACTGTTATTGGTGACCCATCCAGTCTTAGATGAGGGTCTTCATGATGTTTACGTAGTTGACAAAAATGCATACAATTAGTTTTAGATTTACCCATTTTCATCAGACCAGGTTTGAAGTTTATTGAGACATTGTTGAAGTTGTCTCTCAATAGTGTTCATGTGTTTTGCACGATAATTTATAACAAATCGTCAACATATAGAGAGCAATTCACACCAGGATTGCTGCATTTAACTATACTATTAATTTTTATATTAAAAAGGGTGACAGAGAGTATGCTGCCCTCTGGCACACCCATCTCCTGTTCATGAATGTCAGAGAGCGTTGAACCCATTCGGACACGAAACTGTCTATCAACTTAGAATTTCTCTATAAAAATGGGTAATTGGCCTCTAAGACCAAGGTCATGAAGATCATTCATAATACCGTACTTCCATGCAGTATCATAAGCTTTCTCCAAGTCAAAAAATACAGGGACTAGATGTTCTTTTTTATGAAAGCTTCCCTAATAAACGATTCAAATCGTATGAGATTGTCTGTTGTGCCTCGTTGGCGCCGGAATCGATTTTGACTATAAACCTGCTTGCGTATAAGAGAATTAGCTTTAAGCTATTTTTATATTAATTAATATTTATTTTTGAACAAATGAAGTTATGTGAAAAAATGTATGCTGTGAGTTTAAAAAAATAATCAAGTCCTTTTAAATACTTAACATCGCATACATTAAGTTTAAACTTTTAAAACGAGACTGTGGAAACTCAATAAAAACTGAATTTTCGTGGTTATATTCAGTAATTCTGTCATTGTCTATGTGAGACAGTGCGTCAGGCCACTGGACCACGGAGGACCTTTATACATAAAGGATCTTAAACAAGCTCCTATTCCATATATGATTATCTCACCCATCGATATTGGGACAATAATCCTCAACAATTAACATGTCGGCCATATCTGGATCCTCAGTATTACTCAAGACTAAACTACATGTACTGGCATATTGAATATTATCATAATGTTTGCAGACAGTAACTTTAAATTTATCACAAAACAGTTCACAATTAATTCTCATAGCTATATGTACAACAAAACACTGCTGTCACACATTTCGTATAATATTATCACAGTGTTTCTTGAAAGATCCTTTCATTATAGATGAAGTTATTTTAGATGAAGGGCTTGGACAACAGATGGATAATATTAATGGAATGCTGCTATTTATTTACAAACGCAGAGACATTACACTGGTGACTGTCACCATTTCTTGTAGCCTCGGGTTGGTCAGTGGATAATGCCGTGCATAGATCTAAGAGCTATGGACCTCTGCCCTGCCTAGGTTTTCTCCTTGGTGCAGCTGCTGGGAAACTTCATCCTTCATCTGATTACCCTCTCAAGTTGCTAGCCCAATTTAATATAATATGATGTCTTAACAGGACGTGAAACCCCATTTTATTTCATTACTTTCTGAGACAGTAATATTACAATTAAACATGGACAAATATTGCTTTACGAGTTTCTCAACTAGGCAGCATTTGGCGACATCTCTCCAGTTACGCTTGTTTTACAATCAAATGTAGGGGGCGTCTGTGACGCTCCACGCTTTCACTTATTTTTGTTGGGAGATAATTTGGGTAGTTTCTTTTACTTTCACTCATAACCATCAGATAGACTAATTTATTTTAACACATTCTACTGCTTTGCAATTTTCATCACATCCGGAGACCATTTTTCTAGGGTAAGGACGCATAACATCTCTCTCCAAAATTCGTTGCCATCTGCTATATTTCTAACACTAAACCTTTCGAAAACCCTTTAAATTGAGAGACCACATCTCTGTTATAATACAAGTTCATTATTTCGGCCGTATTTAATTTATTTGGTTGTATTTTTTACTTCTAAAGAATCCTGTCTGCCTGTACTTTCGAGAAAACCAACGTGATGCATGATTTTTATTTTATAGGTATTTTGGTATAAAAATAATCATGTATTGTATGAAACTAAATTATAGAATAATGCATACTGATATTTAAAGAAATGTTCTGTATTTAGACTAAAATGACATTGCATATATGGCGTATCATAGAATGTTGCATGCGGTGTTGTGTAACGCGTTTCAGACACCATATATCTACAGCACTTTGAAGCCATGACCCTGCATTAATTGTAAGACATGCGTATTCATATCGCACTGATATCGTTTATGAAATAAGTGTCATATTTCTGAAGAAAATATTCTAATGTATTTGACTTAGGAATTCTACCATAATATATATGTATTTCGGGCGTTCTCGCTTGAACGTAGTTCAAGCTAAAGAAGCTAAAATGCATATATAACAAATCACCATGAAATGGTGATTTACACAATTAATCAAACTTTAAAAACCCCAAAAACCACTAAAGATTTAAAGTTTGAATTATATAATTAAACGTTTTTTACTATTTAGATTTTTTTTAATAGTTATCAAAATTACATCCAAAAATAGTCTAAATTTGGAATCTTTATAATTATAAAATGTTTCTTTAATACAAAACGAATTTGTTGATTTGTTATTAAATTTACACCCAAATCAACGAATAAACACGAAATCAGTCTACTAGACTCTGCTCTAAATATATTGCCGTGCGGATTTATTTACATAAGATATCACTGATAGATTACTTCCGCATTGACCTAATTGAATTCTAGGCCTTATATGATAAACGTCTATTTATATCTCAGGATAAGAGTGTTCTAGGTCTTATGTGATAAGCGTCTATTTATATCTCAGAATAAGAAGGTTCTAGAAACTTCGATCGAATCAACCAATCGGTGAAGTTTTTGGCCTCCCTGACAAGTATATAAGGCAGTGAAACTGCAGTCTAGTATCACTCTTAACACGGTGACATACCCTATGGAATAGAGACCTGAAAGAGTGAGGATAAGAAGGTTCTAGGCTCATTTTCCATGAACGGTAGGCCAATTTAAATTTGTATGTCTCTAAGCATTACTATATTCCCAGATATTTCCAGAAGGTTCTAGGTTGAATACAAAGGTGGTGGATCATACTCATACACATTACTAAAACAATTTATCACACACTTTTTAGACTTTTTTGTAAGGTTGCCATTGCTTCCTTTCTTCCCTGCTCCACTAGTTCTTTTTTTTTGAACTTCATTTATTTCAGCTTTCTTCTGTTTGGTGTCCTGTTTTAAAATATAACATTTATCCAACTCATCCAAAATCAACTTAAACTCTTGCTCAGATATCTGTGCATCACTCAATGCTTTTGATATCAAATTTGTTATGCTATTCAACTTTTATTTTATGAAGTTTTGAGCTTTTGCATTAAGCTTGCGTCTGATAAAATTAATACAAACACCTGTAGTCCCACTATTGCTGCTATTTCCAAAGGTAACAAAACTGGAACAACAAATCCAATCCCAGCCATAATAACACCTGCAGATATCAAGGTAGTGTCAATTCCATCTGTGATATTAATACCACGTTTATATTTTTTATAAAGAGACTTGCGTGTGTCTCGCTCTGTAATTAACTTTTGTTCAATTTCTGAAATATTTTGTAATCTATAATTCTGTCCGTCTTTCACTGGCACCGGTCCGGAGGATATATACTTGGTGCTGTCGGTGGCTTCATGTTTTTAATAATAAAAAAATTAATTAATTCAATTAATAATGACACCACCGTATTTATAGCGGTAGCGTTGGCAATCTTGCATACAAAGTTAACAACAGAACCAGCACCAATATCTAAAGGTCTATCAAAGTTATCGTGTTTGCGTGGGATGGTGTGAAGCGTTATACCATAATTTGGTTGTTCAACACCATTGACAGAAACTATTACAGATACGTCACCAACTAATCGTTCACTTGCTAAACCTATTCCCATAATACGACCACGGCGTGTCATTACATGCCCCACATTTGTTTCTGCTCCACCGTTACCAAATGAGAGTACCCTATTCATTTCAACTGGACCCTTAGCCTCCGCAATTATTGTTATAATCCCATATTTAAGATTATCAACTCTATTTCTTAAATGGTTAAACTGGTTAACAATAGGCACAACTCGCCTATGTAAATCTTGAACATCATTTTTTAAAGTCTCCAAATCTGTTCTTTTCGCAGGGTTTGTTGGCCCAAATATACTCATTGTTTTTTTATAAAAATATAATTTTTAAATAAATTCTAAAATACAACTCATAGGCAAACCGTGATTGTCTATCTTGTTGCCATGCTCATCTCTGACTTCTATTTTTAATTCAGTAATTGTACCATTTGAAAGACAGTGATATTCAGGATAAAAACGTGTATATACAATATCTCCAAACTGCTTATTTACCACAGGTATAACCCCTATAATAGTGCTTGCCGCACCATTGAAATAATTACTACTCGTATTAACTCGCTCCAGATGAACATATAGCTGCGGTTTATAAGGAGCTAAATCAATTGATTGTTTTCCAATATAAGTTCCTTCCACCACCCACCCCTTTTCATCGAATCCCAGCATTTTTAAAAGACTGCTTGATAATCGTATCTCTGTTGACGTCTCTAAAGATGCTATACCATTTTGCACATCAACGGTTAGGGTAATGAACAGCGCTTCAAATATATCTGCTAACTGTTGAAAGCCATAGAGTCCATCTGGTATACGATATGTTTGGTTTGGTACTTTTTTTTTGATGGATGTATGAATAATATTATACCAACCGATAGTGTATGTAAAACTTTTTAATCCAACGCGCTTATCTCCATTTCTATTATCGATATACTGTTGTAAGTTAATAGAATTGTCTATGTTTGAAATTGTATGAAACATTTTTTTTTAATATATATTTAAAAATAAAAATAAAAATGATTTCTAAAAAATTCAAATATAACCCGGATGCTCAATATTTAAATACTTTTAGCAAAAAAGTGATAGATATAATAAATCAAAACATAGTCATTACATCAAACGGTAAAGGCTTTAAAGCATCATTTCCCAATGTCTTTGAAAAATACAAACTCCCATACGTCAAATCAGATGCTATTGTCCAAAGCTGGGGAACAGACTGGATGTTATTTTGGCAGAATCAGTTGAATTTTGCTATTTGGTGTGCGACAACTGGATGTGGTATTGATTTCAACAATCATCTAAAAGCTGATGCCCTGGTTGGTTCGTTATTTCGATTTCATGTCTATTACCAAGTCAGAAGAATATTATTTGAGATGAGTGTAGCAATGCCGCAAGACTCAAATTGGAATGCGTTTGATAACACATATAACCGAAACGCATACGAGAGAATATGAAAGGAGTTTAACGTTGACTTAAATTCAGACTTGAGACAGAAACAAAGCTATAATAATGGTCTAGGAACAATTTATAATTACTGGACAAATATTGGTTATCATCCTTTGATAAATTCTGTGTACGACAGCAAAACGATGAGTTTCACAGTCTATGAGAGTGATAAAACATACCACATTGAATGCATTGCACAAGGATCTGAAGCAGACAACAGCTGGTCTACCTTTATACTAGATAATTATGTGGGATTTACAAGAGCTGGAGTAGAAAGAATCAATGACAGCATAAGAACATACTGCTGGGCAATTCTTGGCTCACAATCACAAACAAGAACAGATATACTTGGAAATGGAACGGCATTTGATGCACAGAAACATTTTTTAGAAAATGTAGAGGACGCAATAAATAGCCCCATCGACTTGCCCAGTCAAATTTCAAGATATGAAAACACTCTAAAATATGCAAGAAGTAAAGTAAATTTTGACTATGGACGTGGATTGTACATGTCTCCGAGTGACATGGAATTAAGAATCGGAACAATACAAGACTATAATAATGAAATTGTAATAGCAACCGATGCGCAAGCATTAGGATTGAATAATGATGTAAATATAAAACCAGTACCACCAAAAATTATTCAACCTTTTCAAGGCACAGCAACAAAGAATTGTTTACCGGACTTTGATAAATCATCAATACTATAGTAATAGGTCTTGCTGCATTACTTATTTACGAGATTTACTAAACCACTCTTTGGCTGCCACATACAACAACCCGGAAACAAACACAAGCAGTGCCCATAGATTGTTACCAAGCCAATTAATAACTTTACCTGTTGCAGATAAAATCCATGATACTATCGCACCAATAACTCCTGGAAGTGCTGCAGCAGCTTTACCAGCTAGGTTGGCAAGAAGTTTACCAAGATTACTTAGTTGTTTTTTTATCCAGTCCTTGACACTTGATGGATCAGGTTTTTTAGTTGGAACAGGTGCAGTCCCTCCTCCCGTTGTAGGAATAATGGCCTCAACTAAAACCCCAATAATCATACCAAAGGCAGTCAAAATACTAACTATTGTTATACCTTGCTCTGTGAATAATGTTTTTATTCTCTCACTCAATGTTGTGTCTTCTTTTAACACCTTATTTATAGTTTCTTTTATCCTGTTTATTTGACTGCGTAATGCTTCTTTGGTTTCACTCGCCGCTTCAAGTCGATCACTTTTTTCATCTTCAAGGTCTTTGATGCGATCGCTAAGTCTCTTTATCTGAAAGTCATCATTATCAGTCTTTGCTTGTTCTAATTTTTGTTTTTCTTTTGTTATATCTTTATCAAGCTCAGTGAGCTTTGAGAGATTATTAGTAAGTTCTCCACGGAAGCTTTGCAATCTCTCATCTAAACCTCGTATCTCTCGCAGTGTTAGACCTTCTGGTTGAACAGCAGTTTTAGGATGAGTTTCATCTATTATATTATTCAAATCACTCTCAATTATATTTACAGCATCTACTGTATTTTGTACATCTTCAGTTGTTGAAAAAGTTTGCATTGGTATATTTTCTCCTTTTTTGTGAGGGTACCTTTTGCTTTTACCAAGGCTGCGAATTCAGCCCTACCCTGAGCCAGTCTTTCACTTGGAACTAAATAATCATACATTTTTAAAGTGTTTCTGATGAAGTTAACACCCTGTTTTCTAAGTAGAGTGTCCAGTGCATAAAACTCGACTGGCTTATTTCCCCTATAATGGGTAAGTGGAACATCATCCGCCCCCAACTGAACTGCATATAACATTGTTCTACCGTTTTCGTCCTTAGCCACTTAGAAATCTTTATAATCAGTTTCGCTAATCTCAGCGTTAACTCTAGTAAAGAACTGATCTACTAACGACTCTTTTTGTTCAAGCTGTTCTTTTGTTTTATCTTCCCCTTGAAGCTGATCAATATAGTTATTTTCATTTGCAATTTGTCTTTGGAATTCTGAGTCAGGTTGTATAAATTCTGGTTCTTCATCATACAGCAGACTACTTACGAGGGCATCCTCATCTTCAGCATCAAACGTAGGATTGTCAACGTCAAATCCACCCTCAGCCATTGTTTATTTTATTTAATTTTAAAAAATATATTTAAAAAATAAAAACAATGTCAGCTTACGGAAACAAACTCAACCCTCATAGAAAACTAAGATAGCATCATGGTGCCAAGGGCATCCGCACAAGTGTAGTAATAACTAATAATCCATCAACAATAGACCAAAACCAGCAACTGCTTGTGAGATTTCCCAATCTAAGAACTAATGATGTAATTGTTCCACGTACTGCTCGTCTTGCCTTTGAAATAGAACTTAAAAGCAGAACAGACGCCAACGCTACTATATATCAGAATCTGGGTAGAACAATTGTGAAAAAAATGACAATAAGAATAAATGGCAATGAAGTCATGTCAATAGATGACAGTGATATATATCATTGTTATGTAGATTTATGGAAAAGCCCTCCCGAACGAATAAACATGTATTACCAAGGTGTTAGTGGGACAAACATAATAAAACATAGAGTTGGTGCGGGAGATGCTTCCTCAGACGCTGAGGATGAAGCTGTAGCAGCTGCTTATGGGAATAGATTTTGTATTCCACTGGACTTTGAAATGTTAGAAAGTCATATGCCATTTTATCAAGCGGGGCTTGGTGATAGGTTAGAATATGAATTACGTTTAACAATTATAACAAAGTTATCAAAAGCAGTGATGTTGATGCATCTTATGTAATAACAAATATCTGCTTGGAATTTGATATGGTTAGTGATGTTGAATTAGCCAGACAAATAAGACAGCAAACCAATGGTAAGATAGTATTTATGTATGATCGTATCTTGCGACATAGAAAAATAATAGCAAACAAATCTGATACCCTTTGGAATATCAACATTAATGTACCAGCACGGAGCATGAAAGGTATTCTAATGCTGTTTGAAGACCCAGACAGAACAGACACGGAATCCTTTTACAACCCAAAGATTGAAAAGTTTGAAATGACAATAGAGGGCGTACCAAATCAGTTGTATAGTCAGGGCATGAAGGCATATCAACATTGGGATGAAATCAACAAATATTTTGCCTTGACATCAAAAAGAAACAAAGAGACAGACATAGTGGTGAAGGATTTATGCTTTACCAATGTTTCTCTTAAGACCTATCTAACAAAATCATATGCTGTGTGGCTTGACCTTAGAACATGTGATGACAATTTATTGCACGGCAGTGGAAGAAGAATAGAAAACGGTAGTGAAGGCATAAAAATACTAATAAATAAAAAAGCAGATGCAGATCAACCTTTAAATATTTATATATATATATAATACAAGACGCGCAAATCAATTTTGATGATGGAAGATTCAAAGAGGTACGATACTAAATATCCTAAATATCCACACAGTGCCATTATCTGCGGTCTGACAGGCTGCGGAAAAACAGAGTTTGTTCTTGACATACTTGAACAAGAGTATGTTGGAGTTTTTGAACATATAATTATATTGTGTCCAACCATAGAGTGGAACGAGGCTTATAAAAATAGACCCTGGATAGGAGATGTGAGAAACCCGAGAGATAAAAAAATAATAATTGTCAATCCCGTTAGCAACGGTAAAGAAATGCTACAAGAACTGTTGCGTTTACTTTTTAAACAATTTGCTGGCAAGCCCACATTATACATCATTGATGATTGCTCCGCCACAAAAGAATTAACAAAGAAAAAAGATATGTTATCAGAGTTGGCGTTCTCTGGTCGCCACGCCAAACAATCAGTGTGGGTCATTTCACAGAGATATAATTCTGTATTGAAAGATTTGAGGGAGCAAGCAAAATGGTTGTGTATGTTTTACACCAAAGACAGAGATAGTTATGAAAATTGTTTGCGAGAGAATGATGTTATTCCGACGCTGGAGGAGAGAACCAGAATAAGAAAAGCTTTAGCTAAGACTAAATATACCAATTTAATTTTGAGGACTGACCAACCAACTGGTTATTGGGTTGAATAATTACGCTTTGCTGTTAGCAATGCTTTTTTTCTAACAGCATTGCTTTGTTACTAATAGTAATACTAACAGCAAAGTAGCAATGCTAATAGCAATTGCTTTCAGCAAATTAACAATGCTAATAAAAAAAATAGCAATGTTAATAACAATACTATTAACAATACTAACCATAACTGGTTGCGTGGTAAATATCGCAACTGGTTGTTTTGTATTTTATATTTATTCCAAGATAAAAAATAAAATTATTAATATAAAAATGAATGCGGAAGAACTATTAAAAGATATATCGGAAGGTTTTACGGAACGTGATGAATCAAATCAACAAGAAACAAACAAAAAAAGATTATCAGCCACAGTGGCTGGCGGTGGTAGCCGTCAATATTTGGGTAAAGACATACAACTCACGACTATAGCTAGCATGTCCCCGGATGAAATTAACAAACTTTACTGCAGATATGAAGCAAGGCTTGGAGCAAGTATGACCAAGACTTTAGGCAATTCTTTAATTAACTTGTATGTGATGGGAATATCAAAATATTTCAATGTAACCAATCCACCAAAACTGATAGAAGATTTGGAGGAAGACCCATTTATTAATCATGCTCTGACAAATGCTTGTTGCGAGTTGAATCACAGTTATGGAACGTTCTTAGCGCCATTTACAGCAATACTAACAACTGTTAGACATATTGATTTTAATAAAAGTAAAAATGTAGATAATATAAATGGAGAACCAAGAGAGTGAAGTTGATACACAATCTGTTAAACAACAAAAAGTAAAAAATCCAAAACAAGTAGAGGCTGGGAAAAAAGGAGCAGCAGCAAGGAAGGCAAAGCGTTTGCTTCAGGATGCACAGGATGCAAAGCAAGATGCAAAGCATGTAAATCAAGATGAAATAACAAAAATAACAACTGGTGAAGAGGAACCAGAAAAAATCAAAATAAATGTATACAAAAAATTTATTCCACCGTGTATGGTTTTATTAGGCATTGCTGGGTTGGGTTTGTATATTTATAACAAGAAATCGGTTGCTACACATGTTGCTATACAACCTGTTGCTGTTGCACCAAAAGACCCGTTTGATTTTTAATAATTTATTTTAAAAAAATAATCATATAAAAAAAATGGCAACAAGTATTGACGGAAAACAAATTGTAAATATGGTGTATCACGCTGGAGTGGAAACACTTTTAACTATTGGATATTCTGAGATTGGCAGAAAACTACTAAAAAGACCAGCACCAAAAGTGGATTTTAATATGACAGATGTTGGGATGCTGTCTGTGGATATAATGTTAGCAAAGGCTACAAAGGATATGTTGATTAAGCAAGGTATTATTCCTGCGGATATTATGAAATAATTTTAAAAAAATATATAAAAAAATGGCAAGCGCAGTAGCAATGATGATAGGTGGCGCAGTAACAAACGCATTGGCGTTTAGCGGTTCAAATTATTTATTTTCAAAAATGGGAAGTCATTCAGATGAGGAAAGACAAAGGCATGACAAAGCCGTAGAACAATTGAACGCAGCACAAGCGGCGTGGAATAAAAAAAGAACAGAGAGATTAGATTTTATTAATAAACAACTGCAAAAGGAGCATCATGCAGAGCAGACATTTGATAATGTGGACCAAGCTATGAAGCAGTATTATTATATAACTGGTAAACAGTTGCCTTTGGAACTGGAGCCTAAGTTGAGTGATTTCTATACACCATCTCCAGATCAACAAAATAGAGAAATTGCGTTTATTGTGTTGGGCATGACTGCAACTGGATGTGTGGCGTATAAATTGATTTCATAAAAAAAAATACAGTTTAAAAACTATAATTACTTTGGAATGTTATATGTATTACTTTGGGAAGACTAAGTCATATGCATGATACCTATTTATTTATTTTTTACATGGTTTCAATTCAAGTGGTCGCATATAATATGGTGGTTTAGCACTCTTCTCTATTTTATCTTTGAGATGACCAGGCGCCCATACTTCACCGTTGCCTAATAATGTCAATACCATGGATGGACCATATTCAGTATCCACTATTTTTGTATCTGTAATAGTGTATATTTTATTTATTTCCAAGTATGTCCATTTCTTAGTGCTATTTTGGTTTTGCTCTTTAAGCAGTTCATCAAATCGTGCAGTTGTGATTTCCATTTTTTTTCTTTTATAGTTATATAAATTTTAATCTTTAGTAGAAAAAAATGGAAAAGATTTGTTACAGCCCAAAAGGATTTTGGAGAGGTTACTCAGCAGTTAAAAAATTGGCAAAAGAGGCTGGTGTCAGTGAGAAAAAGGCATTAGAATTTTTAAAGAAACAAGCTGTGTGGCAGATTTATTTACCCGCACCAAAGAAAATAATTAGACCCAGGTTTGATGTTTCCGCTAAGAATGGAGTGCATCAAGCTGATTTGTTATTTTTACCGCATGATACTTTTGGGGTTGGTCGTGGACGCAAGACTTATAAATATGCGTTGACTGTGGTTGATATTGCAAGTAGATACAAAGAAGCAGAGCCACTGACTTCCAAGGATAGTAAAGAAGTTGCTTAAGCATTTGAAGATATATACAGTCGGCATTTGAAATATCCAAAATTATTACAAGTGGATCCAGGTAGAAAATTTATGGGTGCAGTATCGCAGTTGATGGTGAAACACAAAGTAAATATCAGACGAGGCAGAACAGAAATACGCAGAGACCAAGCTATAGTGGAAAGATTTAACAAACATTAGCTGAGAGATTGTTTGGTTATCAGTATGCTAAAGAAAAAGATTCCCAAAAACGCAACAGAGAGTGGGTAAAGAGATTACCAGAAGTTGTTAAAGCAATAAATGTGGAGACAAAAAATCCCCCTCCTGTTGAAACAAAAACATTAAAAGATGATCCTATATGTATGAATGCAAGTGTAAGATATTTATATCAACCCGGGGAACAAGAAGGTGGAAGACGCAGAGCAACTGATCCAATGTGGAGTGTAGATATTCACAAGATTAAAAGTTATATGGTGACGCAAGGTATAAGAGTATATTATTTAAAATTACCAGCGCCACAGAGAGGATTTGTCAAAGAAGAACTACTTATTGTTCCTGCTGATACCCAAACGCGTTTATAAGTTTTTATAAAATCCATGTGCATCAGTTTTAATTCCATCTTCTCGAATGTATCTTTTTGAGTAAAACGGCGACCGCGTTACTTTGTTTACTGTTATGCCGTATATTTGATGTTTTATTGATCGCATCATATTCATTTCATGTGTAAACTTTTTCCTATCGAATAGTGCTTCTTTGTAGTTTTCAAAGTTTATATGTTTCTGAACTACATAATTTTTTACACCTTTTGCCTTTTTAATAAGTTTTCATCTGATCTTAGAATAGAATATAATTTGGGTCTTAACCCAACATATTCGGCTATAGGAACCCCAGCACATTCGTCTTTCATTTTACCCAATACTTTTTTGTTTGTATCATCATACAATGGATGTTTTTGAGGATAATTACTTAGATCATAATCATCTCAAACATGTCATTATAGACATCATCTGTTTTGATGTTTACTAATAAACTATCAGTGTCTGTATACAACAAATCACAGTCAGATCCATACCTTTTTTTCAAAGTATTGTAATACCAATCATACATCATGTATTTTGATAAATCTAATACTGACATCCCAACATAAATTGGTTTGTTTAATGTTAGTTTTGTTTACATGTATTGCTGATAATTCATCTGAGAATTTTATACGCCTGTTAAAGTTGGGTTTAGCTGTTATTTTTCTTATTTTTTCATTTTCAGATCCATCTGTTTTAACTAATTTTATGTCAGTCCGCTTGCGTAGATTTTCCATTGTTTTACCAAACACGGAGTTGTTCATTAGATTGTAGAAATCTTTTTCAAAGTTTGATTTACCTTTTTTCCTAAGTTCCGTATTTAAATCTATGTATGATGCCATCCAAGGTTTTTCATTGAATTCTAATACTCTGTGTATTTTTTTCAGTTTCATGCCTAAGGATAAGTACAACTCAAAATGTTTATGATGTATCACATATTTATTTTTATCCATCAAATTAGGCACTAATTGTTCATTATTTACCATACAATTATTTTTCAATAAATTAATATGGTAGTCTGATAACCATTCTTTTTTTACAGCTAATCTTTCCGGGGCGAGTGGATAATCATTATGATAATCATGGATTTATTTGGGATATTCCAAATCAACTTCTAAAATATATCCTTTACCTTTTTTTGGCGTTAAATTTGTTAAATCTAATTCAACCCATTTAAAGCCAGAATATGGAAGTGGCTGACTCATTGCCCAACCATATAAGTTGTTTGCATCATAATACATTAAAAAGTTGTTGTTTTCGTTGGGGTTATAATCAGTTACATGTGGATTGTTTGCTTTGGCGTATCTTTGAGAAACCATACTTATTCCGCCACGCATCCCTTTTTCGACAAATAAATGCATGTCAATGTCTGTAAAAAGTTCTAGATCTATTTTTGAGTGTTTGAGTAAAGCATCCCAGGATAATCCAGGTGCTGTGTAGTAATGCAAAGGATCGAGTTTGTATGAATTAATGCATGTTTTTCTAAAAGTTTGGAATACATCCGCTAACAAAGTTACATCCGTTTTTAAATATAAATCATGATAGTCACCAAGAGTTTTACAATTCAATTCTTTCCATACTTTCTGCGCGTGGTCATAATCTTTTTTGGTAATACCTTCACCTCTAAGTTCACTGTAAAATGCTTCAATGGGTGGTAATTGTTTTTCATCAAATATATCTATGCTATCAAAATATTCATAAGGATAAACACCTTTTCGTAAAAGTAGATCTGTTTGATCTCTAAATTGATTTTTGGTAATTTTAAAATCAGATTTGTCTGTTGCATCAACCAATCTCTCTAAAGAAGAAGCCATAAATTGAAAGCTATCCAAAAATCTGAGTTGACCAACGCTAAATGATATTTTTCAGCGTTGTTTGGGATGCCTGTAATATTACTTGACATTGTATGTATTTTTTGCATAATGAGATGACTATCATATGACTATCATCTCCTTTGAGGTTATGAAATACAACAGGGATAGTTGTTTTATTTGGTTTTATTTTCAGTTTCAGGTTACAGTTTTTATGTGCTGCGCCTCTGTATTCACCTGTAAAATGACAGTGGTCTCTTACTTTGCCGTTTTTACCACATTTTCTATCTATTTCATCCTCGCATATCCAGCAATGTGTTGCTTTTTCGTAATCTTCCTCATTTTGCTGTGTCATGATTAATGGTTTTGGGTGACCAAATATATTATTAATGTTGCTCTTTTCACATTCTAGGCGTAAAAAAACTTCAACAACATCTTCACCTCTGTAAATAACAGATTCTTCAGCTTTGCCATCATAGCTGACAACCTGGTATCCAAATCCACAAGCTTCATGTATATTTTGAATTTCAGATTTCTTTCCAAATTTGATTGAATGTGGTTTGATTATACTCTCAAAATCAGCATATATTGCATAAGGCACATGTATCTAATTTTGATGATTTTTAAATTTTATGTGATTTTTACCTTCTTGCGGCATTTGTATTTTACAAGATTTTTTATTAATACCATCGCGGTCTTCTTTGTGTTTTATGATTAAATCTTCTCTTGAAAAACCGTAAAGACAACGATCGCAGAAATAAGTTTTACCATGATGTTTGTTTTTATTGTAAAGTAATCTATTTAGATTTTTAATCCAGCAGTAGTGATATTTTGTTGTTAATTTTTTTGGTTCGTTGGAATAATCATCGGGGTTATAATTGTCATCTATAATTCCTTCTTCGTTGTTTGGATCATCTTCATTTTCTAAATCAACCTCAACGTCTTCAGAGATTAAAAACAAGTTAATTCTTTTTATTTCTTTGGGTTGTTCTGATATTCTGTATTGAAATACTGATGCTCTTTTTCCCGAGCATCTGTAAACATTAATAGCAAGATTATTTTGTTTTTCTACTTTGATTATTTGAGTTGTTGGGGTTGGAAAATCAATACCATCTGTTTTTAGAAACTCTATACTAGGATATTTTGACAATTTATCAGAGTTACCTGTAGCTGGATTTATAGCTGAATTTATCGCATGAAACAGACATTTATCGTCATTGTTGTTTACATTTATAATTGCTTTTTTATTAGCTATTTCTTTGGGTAAAGGAATATATGAAGAACCTTTTAATGGTTCGTATTTTGCTATATTTAAGTAAAACTTAACACAGTGATCAATTTCTAACCCGGATGCAGTGTTTGTAAATCTTTCTAAGATTTCTAGTATAGCTAAAAATGACTCGTCGTAAAACTCACTTATTTTTTCAGAGTTTAAAATTGCATTTTGTTTACTAAGTAACACTGCAGTAGTATATTTTTTGTTAGCGCCATCGTCTTTAAATAAATTTACTGTGAGACCTTATTGAAATTTTAATCCATTCGACTGTATTAGCTCTTTAATGATTTGTTTTGTAATAATGGGTTTTTTATCATGAAATACTGTTTGAGGGTCTTTATATTTCTCGACAGACATTTCATATGCTTTACAATAATCACATATGGGGTTGTCAACCAATTTTAAGTCTGGGATACTTTGTTTAGCTTTTTTATCTTTAAAAACTTGTTTTAGTTCATTTATAACATTTTCTTTTAATTTATCATGTTTTGCTTTTCTTTTTTACGTCGTTTTTTATTTCTGCGTCTCTTTTGTTGATTTTCAAATGCTTGTAATCTAGAATTTAAAACTTCATTTTGAGTTTCCTTTGGAACTTCTTTTATAGTCTCTTTTATAGGCTCTTTAAGAGCATCGACCATTTTTCTAAGCTGGTCATTATTAATAATTCCGTCTCTGTGCAATTGTATAATGTATTGTACGTCTTCAGAACTCATTTTTGTTATATATTAGAAAATATTTTTTCTTAATATAAAAATATTATTTATTATAACCAAAAAGATAAGATGGAAATCAAGAAAATAGAAATTGATAAAAACATTTGTAAATTTCTTAAGGTTGGATGTCATGAACCTTGTAAAAATAAATCAACAAAAGATTCAAACTATTGCAGTTTGCATAAGTACAGATTAAAGAAAAGTAAAGTTTTGCCGTGTCTAAAATGTGAAAAAGGTACAAGCGCAAAATATCAAATTTGTGTTGGTTGTGGTGCCCATTTAGTTAGATTAAGACACAGATATTGGGAAGTGTCAAAACCATACATTGTTGAGTGTAATAGAATTAGACATATAGAAATTTGATTTTCTAGGATAAAATATCTAAATAGTAAAAAACATTTAATTATATAATTCAAACTTTAAATCTTTAGTGGTTTTTGGGGTTTTTAAAGTTTGATTAATTGTGTAAATCACCATTTCATGGTGATTTTTTATATATGCATTTTAGCTTCTTTAGCTTGAACAACGTTCAAGCGAGAACGCCCGAAATACATATATATCCATAAAATATGTTCAATCACCCTCTGAGGTTACCTTTATTTTGCATCATGGACTTCGAAATGTTTAGTATCTATTTTCTACCTTGATTCAGAGTGTTGAGTTTTATATTGAGATAGTGCAGACTACCAAAAGCTGTGTTTTTATTTCACGATAAGTCATAATCATTGGCATGCTGTCATAAAATTGCCTATTTTGGGCAAATTGTAAGACGAATACATGATTCCCTGATATTATCTGATTTATAGATGTGAACCACTAAGGCAAACTTCTGCTGAGGTCACATCGTAGTTTTATATACATGTATTTACTTTTGTTTATTGCTACTTTTCGATTGTTGATGAAAAGATTGGGTAGAAACTTGTATTTATTATATATTGTGGATGTCTTACTTAGATTAAGTGGATAGGTGTAACGACTGTCCATTAAATTAATCTAAAACATAGTTAATTATAGCTTTTGTAACGACCTCATTATTTATAGCTAATGTCCATGGATCTGATTATACGTGTCGTCATGCATTATATGTTGAAACTTACTAATCAGAATGATGTTTTCTCAATATGAATAAATGTTATTTGGATACTTCTGTTTTAGTGTTCCCTAAAAGTCCAATATATGTGTTGAGTTTTGAGATGTCCTTCAATCTAAAAGACGTGTACATTACTAGCACGCCGAACCCATTTTAGGAAAGTTATGGTGGTTCAGGATGGTAGTTGCTGAATTGTCAATGGCGGCCATTTTGGGTCGCCATAACTTATGTCGACCGACTTTAAAATGAACCCCGAGATTAGCCAGGGCGGAGTTCTAGGACCAAGTGTATTCAAACTAGTGTTCCTAGAATGTCCTTATGTTATGAGACTTCATAAAACTTTGAAAACAACTATCGATACAGCAAACGATAGGGTCGGTTGTGACACCAGTATAAACGGTGTAAGGTTTATGGCGGGATGCTCTCGACCCGTCTTAGACTTATTGACAAGAATAATACAATGTTTTCGTCTTACGCTTCAGTGAAAATGTCATTCTTGTATAGAGACATGCACTGTGTTATAATGTATGGTGCTTAGGTCCATGTGCACGTTTATGGACTGGGCAGTTAGACCTAGCTTATTTAAATGGACCGAAGCGAAGCTGCATGAGGTCCATACAACATTCAGGGTCTGACTACCCAATCCATAAACTTGCATATGGTTCGAAGCACTATACATTATTTGTTATATTATACCGAATCTGACCAAGAAATTAATACATACGTTTTATGTTTTATTTAAATTTGACGTCGTGTTTTTTACACGTCCGAAAATATAGCACACAGACTGGGGCCGGTCACTATCACAGAATAGTATACCTCATTTGCATATTTTCTTCTTTGTGCAATGTGACGTCATCCTGTCACTATTATGTAATAGTGAATATGTAATAGTGACAGGCCCCGGTCCGAGAGCAATAGTTTCGGACATGTGAAAAACACGACATCAAATTTAAATAAAACATAAAAGGTAATGTTTTAATTTGTTGGTCAGATTCGGTATAATATAACAAATAATGTATAGTGCTTCGAGCCATATGCAAGTTTATGGATTCAGTGTTATGTAATGCAACTAGCCGTCGTATTAACGTTGGGTGAGGTTTACACACGAAATTTGAAAATGATCTTATAGAATGAACCTTTAGTGACAATTTCTGAAAATTTAATTAATATCAGTGAATATATAAGTCTATGGCGACTGTTTGATTGGGACATACTCATATACACTGCCTTAAAAAGCGGCAGAAAAGTTTAATGAATTTGCATAGGTCGTGGTGTTGGACTCATAAAAAAATGCATTTTGCAACAAAGTAATAATTGTTCAAACTTTTGTTGTAACTAGAAGTATATGTAAATATTACGTAAACGATGTTTTCAATACAAAACGTCGATATAGTCCAAGGCAAGAAATGCCGTTTTCTTTGAAATATAAAAGTCCTGAAAATATCAAATTCCAATAAAAATAATAGTCAAATTCAGTTTGAAGATATGACGGAAAATGGTTTTAAATACATGGGTAACGAATTGAAGGGATACTCTGAAGATTTAATATAAAATCAACACTTTTTATTGGATGGAAGTATCTGAAACTTGATAAATTAATGGGGGAAAGTTCATTTTAACATAATCTGTATCAATAACTACAACAATGGGCCATAATTATATTTTAGGACCATAGTTGCATTATATAATGAAAGCACCTCGTATATAAACAAATAATGTACGGTGCGTCGATCCATATGCAGTTTATGGACTGGGCAGTCAGACCTAGAATGTTATCTGCACCTCAGCTTCGCTTCTGTCCATATAACATTCTAGGTCTGACTGACTATTCCATAAACTTGCATATGGACCTCAGCACCATACATTATTTGTTAATTGGTGACCGGATGACGTCACATTGCGCAGAGAAGGAAATATTCAAACGAGGTACTCCAAGTATCTGTTTTGTAAACTATATAATCAAACAAAAATGAAGAAAAAAACAACGATCCTTTATATATCGTTTGTAAAAGAGTAGCTGAAACTTCTGTACATATTATCCAGGAAAGCAATAAAACATTTTTTTTGGAATCGATTAATTACTTATTGACTTGATTGTTTATACTGTCGCTTCTTTCTTCGATTTGCATTTCCCAATTGATTCTCACATTTCCTTTTTCCCTTATTATTCTCGTTCCTTTAATTGTTATTGTATAAATGCCATCTACGTATGTTAATCATGCAAGTATTATTTATATGTAATCTCATTCACTGAGAAAATAAAGAATTGAAATGAATTGAACTCTATTAGGGACACCGTCACCATCAACTTTGAAAACCTAATTGCAAAACCCTGATCTGCTTTTAAAATATAAAAGTAATTTGAGAAATTGTCTTCGACAAGGACTATCACAATCTGATTTCTATCCTGAATTGAATTTAGTTTTCGAGTTATGGAGCGAACACGAATTATAAGTATAAAATTACAAAGGGCAATAACTCTAATTTAAATGAAGCAGAGTTATCGTTATTGCCCTCTACACATTATCTCATGCCCCTCTGTCATTGTTTGAAATTTCGTTGAAGTCTCTCTAGTAGTTTTTGAGTTATTGAGCGGACACAAATTATACGTATACAAGTATAAAGGGCAATAGCTCTAGTTTAATTGAAGGCAGAGTTATGGTTCTTTATCTCTGCACGTCCGTCTGTCATTGTATGAAACTTCATTGCGGTCCAATTAGTAGTTTTCTAGTTATGGAGCGGACACGTATTATAACTATAACATGACAAAAGGCAATAACTCTAATTTAAATGAAGGCAGAGTTATGTTTTTTGCGCTCTGCACATTCTCACATTGCCGTCTATCATTTTGTGAAATTTTATTGCAGTCCCTTAGTAGTTTTCGAGTTTCTGAGCGGACACGCAATGGGACGGACGGATGGACGCAGGGCATTACTATAAACACACAAAACGACAAACATGAATGACATTATGTTAATAAGGAATAAAGGCTTATGACGTCACAAACACAAACAGGGTTGACAATAGGGCTACCGCCTTGGAACGGTCAGTGGCAAAAAAAGGCCGCTGTGGGGTTAAACAAGGTTCTAGGGTGCACCAAACCTCACACTTACCCTACTGTCATCACAATTATGTTTAATTTGTTAAACCGTAAAACTGCTAGGACTAAAATGTATTGTATTTGTTTTGAAATAAATGTAAACCAAACAAGATACTTTTTCAAACGTGGTGTGTTTTTTCTTATTGAAAAGCATTCCCAAGTGTACTAAAAGGTATAATGTCAATGTCACTGTCAATAAGTTACAAACATTTCCTTGTCAAAATCGAAAACACATATTCTTATTCACAGTTCAAGATGCACCTCAAGAATCAGAATACTACTTTCAAGAATGAATTCACCTTTTCTCCAACCATCTGATTTATATTAATATGTAAAAATGTATGAAAGGAGAAATTTGGATATCAATACAAAAAATATTGCAGTCTGGGGTATGATTGAGAATGTTCAAAAACGGTAGTGGAAAGTGCTTACTACCGTTCACGCCCTCTAGCCCCGGGTTGAGCAGAACTCAATATTTAAAGGAAACAAGTCAGGATTGGTATTATTCTTAGAATTGTTCAAATACATTATAATTTATGTATTTAATTGATAAAAATAAACTAAATGAACCATAAACACCAAAAGAAATTAACATATAAAATAAAAGACCCGAAAAATGTATTTCCTAACTATGATGATACGCCAGGATAGCTATAAAAGAAATCGCAATGTATTACAAAGTGAGGGTCATTGTGTAGATATCGCCGATTTGCTATTTATAACGTTTGAGGTTTCTCTATGGACTTTTAAGACTTTTAAGACTTGTACTTTTTTGTATTATAGGAAATTGTTAATGTTCCATCTATATCTATGAACTATTGCACGCTTAAAATTTGTCATTTCATACTTCATTTATTTTAAAACAAATTAGCCCCCAAAGCCTGATGTACTCCCTTTAAAATGCCAATAGTACAGACATTTGAGCCATCCCGAAGATGGTAGGCAGATGACGGTGAACTTCAATGTGGTATGTTCACACCATTCCATGGCCAGCGGCGTATGGTCCCAGTATCCAATAAAACGTTTTGCTCTAA
Organism: Cyrtodaria siliqua; assembly: GCA_037043455.1. Taxonomy (NCBI): domain Eukaryota; kingdom Metazoa; phylum Mollusca; class Bivalvia; order Adapedonta; family Hiatellidae; genus Cyrtodaria; species Cyrtodaria siliqua. The sequence goes on along the minus strand of JAWPHD010010455.1, from coordinate 49,435 downwards.
ACGAGAAAATAATGGGATAAAATAAACAAAATGGAATTTACCTGGGAGCAGAAGTTATGAAGCCTTCGTATAACACTGTAACAGTTATGAAGCCTTCGTATAACACTGTAACAGTTATGAAGCCTTCGTATAACACTGTAACAGTTAAAAAGCAGGCAATATATCCTAGGGTTGATTAAACAATACAAGGATCTTTAAAGGCTGGAGTAGTGGAACAACATATTCGAAATTCAAGTAAGAAACCAAAAGTATTTGAGAATGTACCACCGATATCTGTAAATATCGGAATCAGCGATCTCCAAAGATCGGAATGAATAACTACGGAATCCTAGTACTAAATTTCGACTTTTCGTGTGAACATCAGGTCGAAAAGTTGATGGTACTAACAGTATTCCGTAAATAACACTTCATGTCAAAATATAAATGTCAGTATACCAATTTATTACATATAGATAACATATACATATAAATCCATTCCCAAATGTTGGATTGTCACAAAGAACGGCACTTCATGCAGTGGATTCACATAGACTGCTTCCGCGGTCTTTGAGACTGGACCAAGACTAAGTTATACATGACTTCTCACCAAACACATACTACTCCGCATCAGTTCCGGCTCCGATAATCCTCCGTGGTGCCACTGAGTTCCGTCGGTGTGTTCTTGGGCAAGACACTTAACATTACGTCTCACACCACAATTAATTTTCCATAGGGTCCCATTGTAATGTTTTTGTTCGTGGCATAGAGATAAAAAAGATTTTGCAACATGTATTTATGCTTAAATTCTTCACTGATCCAATATCTGCATGCTATTAACTTTTAACGAATATTTACCAGATTGAACTTTTTTTAATTTCATGTTTGCCTGACACCTATCAAAATTTAGACAAAAATACAACCCCGTGGAGATTAGACCCATGATGTGTAAAATGAGGCAGAATTAGCTAGAAATCTTATATCAACATGCATTTTTCTGGGATCTCTTCCTAAAATGCTGTAGATTTAGAACCTGGTAAAGATAAATCAATGTATCCTGTAAAATGTAGAAAAGCGAACTTGTTTTTTTTATCTACCTCCTTCATCTGTAGGGCAGGAGTATTCAAGGGAGATAATAGTGGTGTGAGTCCATTAGCCTCGTCCGTCGGATGGGGACGTAAACCGGCCGGTCCCGTGTATCGGTCTATCCTCCGAGCACGTTAATTGAATTGAATTGAATGTTGTTTAACGGTCCATCAATACAGTACAGGTTATTTAGAGCCGCCCCAGAGAGAGGGGAAGGATACATAGGAATCCGGGAACCTGCCCTACTCTTATTATCGAATAGATTCCTATGGTTCTTTAACGTGCTCGGTTGATAGACCGATACACGGGACCGCCCGGTTTACGTCCCCATCCGACGGACGAGGCTAAGGAAAAGTGTCTTGCCCAAGAACACACCGACGGAACTCAGTGGCACCACGGAGGATTGAACCCGGGGCATCCGGTTACAAATCCGCCGCGCTACCAACTGCGCCACGCCAGCCCTCCCGAGCACGTTAAAGAACCATAGGAATCTATTCGATAATAAGAGTAGGGCAGGTTCCCGGATTCCTATGTATCCTTCCCCTCTCTCTGGGGCGGCTCTAAATAACCTATACTGTGTTGATGAGCAGTTAAACAACATTCAATTCCGATAAAAAAGGACATCTCTAAAACCTCCATCGAAACAATCATCATAGATCGGATACATCGTTTTAGCGCACCAAGCGGATGTTACCTATTTTACTGAACGCAGATCTCAGTCCGGCTGTGTCTAGATTTTTGCGCTAGTAATGTTTGTGTTTGAAACAGGCAGATGATCAAGACTATTGGTCAGTAGGCTAGATGCTAAGCGCACCTGTTTTGGATGATTTAATTTGCGAGACCAGGTTCGGTATTTGACGTGATTTGCGGCGCGATTGTAAAAACGTAAAAGAAAGTAATATTGTTTTTGTTATAGGATGCAATGGCTAAATGAAAAGAAAATAAAGGAAATTAGAACCTATTGTTTGATTATAATCACAAGTGTATTATTAATTAATTATGACTAAAACAAAGTAAAAAAAAACCGAAATATTCAATATTTACAAAAATGATGTATTGGCACATATTCGTTCGTAATAACAATTTCGGGGCAAGTTAAAACAAATCAGGGCAAGTGACTTTTTAGTCAGGGCAAGTGGATTTTGAAATCTACTTGGCCTGGGCTATTCCCAATTATAATTTTCTTGGAGCACTGTTGTGGCGACTACTCCTCTGAAACTACTTGACACATTTTTTATAAAACTTTACAGGAATGTTGCTCTTGATGTCTAGTAGTAATAGATGTCAGCCGGAAATTCAACTTGGCCGCCACGGCTAAAAATACATTTTACAAATACAATTTCTTGCCGGCCACTTCTCAAAAACCATAAGTGTTATTGATTTGGAATCTTAAACCAAAATGACCGGCATGCCATGTAGTTGGTCCTAACCAAAATTCATTTCGATTTGATGTCAAACATGGCAGCCAGCGCCCATTTTTGTTTATATAGAGTTATATAGGAAAAACTTCTGGCGAATATTCCTCTGAAACAACTTCATGGATTGCCAGGAAACTTTACTTGTTGCTCTTGCAGTCTCGTTGGTCCTAGCAAAAAAAACAGGCCTGCCGGAAATACAAGATGGCTGCCACAGCTACAAATATTTTTTACACAATACAAGTTTGTGGCGACTACGTCTCAAAAACCATAAGTAATATTGCTTTGAAACCTTTACTAAAATGACTGGCATGACATGTAGTTGGTCTTACAAAAAAATCATTTCGATTCGATGTCAAACATGGCCACCAGCGGCCATCTTTGTTTAAATAGAATTATGTAGAAAAAACTTGTGGCGATTACTCTGAAAATACTCGATGGATGTTCATGACACTTTACAGGAATGTTGCTCTTGATGTCTAGTTGGTCCTAAGTAAAAAACAGGTCGGCCGGAAATTCAAAATGGTCGCCACAGCTAAATTTACATTTTAAAAATTCAAGTTCATGCGACTATTAAAAAAAGAAGATTTTAACCAACTATCTCAAACAATAACTTGCCACTTCCTACAACCCTTACTCATGAACTTCAGGTGAGGATTCAGCGGCCTCTTGCTCAGTGGATAAGGACGCCTCGGATTGAGAGATCTATAACATTTAACAAGAATCACTTCGCTAATAACAATCATAAAACTTCATACAGTCTTTAATAGGAACAGCTCAAAACCATTTTTTGCCATTCAGCACGCAGTACTTTGATTGATAAAGCATGTTGTCCCATTAGTATGTACATACTTTGCATATCTGCACACATGCATCTTAATTATTAGAACCGTTCGAAACTAATGTTTCTGCATATTACCAACTGTTGATTATATTGTACTAATAATGTTTTTGTTAATCATCCGATTTTGATATTCTTTCACCTTTTTCCACGTTTTTCAGAACTCTCAATAATAGGGATTGTTTGACTGTGCAGAGAGATTCCTTTTAACACCGTAACTGAAAGACGGTTTTCGGGTTCATAAGGAAGGAGACCAAACTGTTGCTTTTTAACCTAAATGGGCCGTTAACCTTTGTCACTGCATGTTATCCCAATGATGAGTAAGGTTGTAGTTAACCTTTGTCACTGCATGCTATCCCAATGATGAGTAAGGTTGTAGTTAACCTTTGTCACTGCATGTTATCCCAATGATGAGTAAGGTTGTGGTTAACCTTTGTCACTGCATGTTATCCCAATGATGAGTAAGGTTGTAGTTAACCTTTGTCACTGCATGCTATCCCAATGATGAGTAAGGTTGTGGTTAACCTTTGTCACTGCATGTTATCCCAATGATGAGTAAGGTTGTGGTTAACATTTGTCACTGCATGTTATCCCAATGATGAGTAAGGTTGTGGTTAATCTTTGTCACTGCATGTTATCCCAATGATGAGTAAGGTTGTGGTGATGAATCTGTTTGTTTCTTTCGGTTAGTAGGTTGTCACTTACTGATAATTAAAACAAGAACGAATTCGACGGCGCGCCATCGCAAATAGCCACGTTTTCTTTACAAAGGTCAATTCCCTTTAACCTTGTATCCATTTGATATGTAATTGTTTTGATTGTTCTTTAATATTCAGATCAGAAATAGTACTATATATGCTTTTCTGTATACATGTATGGAGCCAAAATAATGTTGCTCTTGCACGCCGTCATCATATGGTGAAGTCATATCCTAAGTTTTGTTGAATTCCGTTCAGCGGTTTAGGAGGAGATATGATAACGGACGGACGGACGGACGGATCCTAATATGGATATAAAGTATCTCCGCCAACACTGATTGAGCGATTTAGCATCTGTAACTTGTGGCGGTAGTGAGTTCCCCTCATTTATTACCCTCCTGGAGAAAGCTCTGTGAGTAAATGATGTCACACTTCTTGACTTGTTTAATGTTAAGAAAAATCCTCTGGTATTGTTGCAAAAACGAAACACATTTAGTATATAGTTTAAAAAAATATCTCAAAATACATTTTAAAACGTGGATTCGGGGAAAAAAACTTATCGACAACACAATGGTAGGGATCTTTATGGCAGCTGGCTACATGTGTAACATGTAGACCTATACCCGGATACATATGGCACATACGATCAGACAGGAACTGGCTACACATGTAACAGGTAGACCCATACCCGGATACATATGGCACATACGATACAGGAACTGTGCTTGCCATATAGGTGTAACCTATTTCATATTATATTAATTAATGTGACCATCACAATTATATCCAACTATAAGCTATATGATGGTCGTATTTATATTGACATCCATCTACGCCTTTTTTTATATGCAGGCCGTACTATTTCTAGTGGGGTCCGGGCATGCTTCCCCGGGACATTTTGAAAACGTAGGACGTCTCTGGTGCGTTATTGCGTATATTTAGCAAAATTGCACTTCAAACTTCAACAAATTCATACAATATTATTTCATTGTTATATTTTTCAAGCATGCGTGTAAAAAATTATGTTCAGGCCCGGGCCTTTTGGCCATATAGCATTATTAGGTAGCTAATGTCCATTTTTTTTTTTCAGATCCATATTGCGGACCACAGACATTATCATCGGTATTAGGCCTGTGCAGAGACGTTATTAAAGGGAATGAAGGCGATCCGGAAGAGTATTCGGTGCCAATACACATATACAAGATAAAACACTCATAATGTGCTTCAGTTTCAGATTAAATAATCGGCTCATTAGGTTCGGTTGAATTATTATTTAAGAAAATGTTTGCACTGAAAAACACGACGACTGTGTTTTTGTTGTTTAACTGGAAAACACAACGACTGTATTTTTGTTGTTTAACAACAAAAATACAGTCGTCCTGTTTTCCAGTGCAAAAAATGGATTTCAATAAGTAAGTTTACAAATCAAGATTTTATTACAGATTCAAACTCTCAAAGAATCAGATGATTTAATATTAATGCAACAAAAACTTGCCCAGTCGTAGAGTTTTCCCGACATGACATTAACAATAATTAAAGCGATTATTTTATGGGGCATAGTTTAGTGCATATGAACATTGAACATGCAACTGAAACACATAATGGTGGTTTTATATTTACTCGTATTTGGATTGACACCAATTATTCTTTCAGATCGTCTTCAGTCCCTTTAAGACCTATTTTACCGATTAATTTTTCCATACTATCACCGTTTTTAGTGGTTCTCAAACGAATATGTATTAACGTAAAATTGCATGCTATATTTCGAGAGCCAGTCGTTGCCACGAAAATTAACGCATGCGCAGTTTAACTTCCTGAAAATATCTGCCAAAGAAAAATTCGGGAAAATTTACAAACAAACCCAAAACGATTTACTTGCTAATTGTTAGCATTTCCTTCAGGTAGTTTTACACATCTTAATAGAAAAAGTTTATATGCATATAGTTTACATATACATACCAACGGAGGTCATACCAAACAAAGTGTAAGACAAATAGAAATGCCCACAATCTCGATGTTTATTTATATTTATAGTGGGTGGGGTAAGGGCACTTGTCTACACGTAGCTGTGAAAATCATATCTCAGTCTATCGTTTCTTAACTAAACGCTGCACACCCTGCAAATTGTGAACATTTAATAAAAAATATTTCCTTAAAATTGTGAATTGTTCAGGGCCAGTGAAATGAAATATTAATATCGCATTAAACAACAACAACAAATATTATCATGGCGTTACCAGTTCTCGATTGTCTAAGCGATCGCCAGTACAAAACGAACACAAACACGTGTCTTACTGTTCACAATTTTCCTCCAGCAATAGTAAAGTATAGATAATCAGTAGGTAAAAATAAAAGGCTTTACTCAGACTTTATCCTCAATCTCCATATGAAAAATGAAAGTATTAGACCATGATTTAAATTAAAGGTATCCATATTGGAGTTTAAAATCAGACAATACCAAAAGAAGATACATACATACATGAACACAAAAAATAAAACTTTTAATTGAATTATCACTACACTGAGGTCGTGGTCTACAAACTAGTTTTATAAAGGGCTAAAGTCATTTGAGCACCAATGATAAATACCGAGTTTACCCCCTACCAGATGTGGAGGTTTTTATTTTATTGATCACTGATTGGTCAAATTATTTTGTCATGGGAAAGTTATGAGTTGCATCAAAATATCAAGTTTGCATCTTTTCAATTTCAGAAGTTCAATATGTAATTTGTCAGTCAAAATTAGATCAGTTAAAAAAGTTATGCCAGTACTCGAGGTAGTTTTGAAAAAGAGGCTAATGACGTCGCAACTCTATTTTTTCCCAGAAAGGTGTCTAATACAGGTCACAAATATAATCATACTGTATCATCACTATTTTATTTTGTGTGTCAAAACATGGATATACAGGTGCCTTGGATTTGAAACTTCCTATACGCCCCTTGTTAATTCTCGATATAGCTGGTTCTCTGATTACTCTGCGGTAAACAACAGGGTACCAGGTGCGCGATGACCATTTTTGACGCGATCGATTATCCTGAAATGAGTTGATGCTGACATAGAACTAAATTATTAACATACTATTACGCGATCTATTTCAAATATCGAGCTAAGTCATTTAAATATGCATGTTAGTCTGTATTGTTTTCAATTTATTGAAAAAAATATGGAATTCATAATATATCTTGGATTTTAACGGCGAAAATACACTTGCTAGCTGGGTTGATTTTCTTATAAAATCCTTTCAGTGAAAAGTGGAGGCGGGGAGACTAGAAATTTAACTCCTCTTTCATTTACGGTATTCAAAATAAGTATTCCTTCTTAATGTCATCATTGTGTAGATCGGGTTTATGTCCTTTGATTTCTGTATAGTCTTTGTTTTGTTCTCAAATTACGCAGTTGAAATTCGTTGAAAATTCATAAAAAAAATTCTCGAGTATTTTTCATAAAGAAATGTTTACACATTTTAAGAAGTCAAACTACTGTTTTATTTATGTTTTGCTATTCAAAATAATTATTCCTTTGTATTGTCATTATTATGAAGATCCGGTTTATGGCCTTGGATTTGGATTTCTGTATAGCCTTTGTTTTGCTCAAATTACACAGTTGAAATTGGTTGAAAATTCATATAAAAAAAACGAGAGTATTTTTCATAAAAATGTATTCACGTTTTAAGAAGTCAAACTACTGTTTTATTTATGGTACTATATTCAAATTAATTATTTCTTTGTATTGCCATTATTGTGTAAATTCAGTTGTGATGTACGTGTTTTATAATTATGTGAACGACGCGATTCCTATGTATTCGATATGACATGTTTGACTTTGGGGTACTTAGTAATAGAGTCTTGTCTGAGCAAGCTGGCTTATCTAAACACCGAGATGGGCGAAGGCTTCGCCCATCGAGGTGTTTAAATAACCAACGAGCTGAGACAGACTCTATTTTTTGTAGCATGGTGTACTTAGTAACACTGTGACATCATAGTGACCGTACTCTAAATTCCAATATCTGGTAGTTGTAGTACGGTATAGCAACAACCCTTAAGTTACCCTAAATTAAACGATTTAATGCTCTGCATCCATCAAAGGAATTGTCACCGACCATGCTACAAAACAGAAATATTATATAGATCACCAACGTCCTGTTATTTGAACCACAAGACAACCCTTTGATTATATTTGTTACCGCTCTTCGAAGGATTGTTAAGGGGACAATATGCCAAAAGACTGCGCACGACCACCTTGTATATTCGGTATGACACGTCTGACTTAGGGGTGGAAGGGTGTTATAACCAAAAAAGGAAAGCATTCCACCGATTATAACATCCTGTTTATTGGCACACATGGTTACAAAACTGACACGTCGACCGTACTGAATATTCGGTACCGAACGGTGTGAATTAGAAGGCCAGGCATGCAATATGGAACAATCTACCACTAAATGAATATCCTGTTTATATTGAACCACAAAACGACATACCTGATATATCTGGGATTGAATATAACAAGATTAACACAACTGAAGTCAAAATCAAGTCGAGTTACCTAATGAGCCAGCTTATGTATCATTATGCATGTATATGTGCAATTTGCCGAGTCACATGATAATTGTCTCAGTTTCACATGCGGTCATCTTATTTATTTTGTTTATTAAAGTTAAAACCGAAGTCACTTTATAGAATAATCTCTCAGCTAGCTTAAATACGTTTCCCAAAAGAAACAAATCAGCAACGATTTTCCATAATCCATAATGTCGCAGTGTGCCGATTATGGATTTAGAAAAAGGACTGATAATCATTGTTTTTCTACTAAAATGTGTTACTATTTATAGTAAGGTATGTAATAATTGTTATTATTATATAACCTATAAATAGACGCGTTTTCATTGGCTAAAAAGTAATTTTTTAGAAAAAATATCTAGCGATATTGACCTGTTTTATATAAAAAAAAATTGATATTGACCTGTTTTATATAATTGTAAATTGAGGGTTATATAATAAAACAGTTATGGACTTTTCAGCTGTTATACATGATGTTGATATGTACCAAAAAATCATTATTGACCTCGGCTATCGCCTCGGTCAATAATGATTTTTTTGGTGCATATCACATCATGTATAACAGCTGAAAAGTCCATAATTGTATAATAATGCCCTATAGGCATTTAATGTCTCTATGGAAATATCAGGTTTTAAAAAGGTTAGGTTAGAAAATTGCTGTCACTACATAATCTGTCGATTTATAATTTATTATTTGAACAATTTTTGCTACTAGCCAATAGAATTACCCGGACACAAACATTTGATGGCCCATCAGCATTTTTACTAGCCTCGGGCTAAAGGACTAGTGCTAATTTCGAATTTCGAAACCAGCGATAACATTCATAAGTTCCAGTTAAATCCCATAAGCTTTAAATTGTGAAAAAAACTCACCAGTATTTGCTAAAAATTAGTATGCCAGATGAAATATACAACATTTCTGATATCTGTATTTCTATTTTCCCAGTTGTGTCAAGCATGGCAGAGTCTATGGATACAGACCAGGGTGGTGAGGGTCAGACAGACAGCAATGACATGTATGGTACCCTGGCCGCCTTTACTATAGACAAAAAGATTGGAAAGGGACAGTTTTCAGAGGTTTACAGAGTCATATGTAAGGCCACGGGAGCCATCTTAGCACTCAAGAAAGTACAGGTTGGTTCATGTCTTGTTTCGAGACATAATTATTTACATGTTCCAAAATTTGGTTTAATGAGGTCTAGACAACCAGTCTAAAGCTGGAGCTGGTCTTGTTCTGAACAAGCTACGCATTGGGATGCTGACCTTGTCTAGAATGAAGCTGTTGCATTGTCCTGAAGACTAGACACTGAAAACACAAATGAATAAATATACATCAGGGTATCTGACTGACCCGCAGAAAGTTTAATGTCTGTCTCAATTATATCAATAAAAACAAATATTAGAAGCTTGTATTTTTTTTACAATAAAATCTGTCTGCCTTTGTTTTCAGATATTTGAGATGATGGATGCCAAGGCAAGACAAGATTGTAAAAAGGAAATAGATCTGCTCAAGGTAGGTATATTAGATCTACTCAGCTTCTGTAGAATAGATCTGCTGTCAGAAATAGTAGTCCTGGATCCCGACAAAAATGCAGTTTTGCCAGCATGTTATTTAACTGTGTTGTAGCGAGCGCATTGTTAACTAGAACAAATTCGACGGCACGGCCGTTGTAAAATACTCACGTTTTATTCACACATATTTATTATTTTCAAAAATGGGTATAATCACCAACATTTTTTATTTGGTTGTATTAACTTATAAGTATAACAGAAAACTTACTGCTTACATGCATGAGATGCTGCTGCTACTGTTGTAGCTGTTAAAGGCAGCATAAACTTATTAAAACATAAAATGTAACATTCGACAAAGTATTCAGAAGCATTATAACTAATAGGGAATTACGCAATTCAGTTAATTTAATGGAATAGAATAGAATGCAACACTTGGTATTTTTTGAATTTCTAAAGTGGAATTGAAGTCCTCGAGTAGAATGTGTTTTAACTGAAAGAAGTAGAGGAAATCTTGTGCAACTGTTTATGGCCATGTGTTAACCTTTGAGACAAAGAGACTTGTGTACTAACATAAAATACAGTCTTGATTTGAACAATTTAAAACAAGCAGACTACAAATAATCGAAAATCAAAAACGTTGCATTTTTAAATGTACTGAGTGTAAATAGTCTCAAAACCTCATGTGTAAAGTTTGTAAACTGATGTACCAATGCATTGTATCCCATGAACACTGTGTTTTGCGTAAAACATGTAGCATGCAGTGACTTAAAAGTTAACATATAAAGAAAGTTTCTATTATAAAGAACCTAAACATAAAGAATGACGAATGAGCCGAAATGTGACCCCTTATTGACAAGGATATTCAGTTTGTGGTTATGCACCAGGGTTAATTTTTGCCTTTTTGTCTGATTCCATTCAAAATTTATATGATGAGTTTAAATTTAGAGCTGAACAACGCTGTGCTGATGCCATATGCTGATTGATATGACAAGTTTATGTTTTGTTTGTCCATACAGCAACTGAACCATCCAAACGTTATCAAGTATTTGGAATCGTTTATAGAAGACAATGAGCTGAACATCGTCCTGGAGCTGGCAGACGCTGGAGATCTCTCACGTATGATCAAGGTAACAAGTTTTACCCAAATCCCATATCTCCCTATTTTAAAAGAAAAGTAGAAGTTTATCAGTGCAAGACTGGTCATTTTTGGACAGGCCTGGCAAATGTCCTTTGAATTTTTTTTTTTTTTGTATAAACTTTATTTATTTTACATAGATTACAAAACAATCTACACAGCATAATTGTACAAATCACTCTTGATGGTGCGGATGACAGCGTTCCGTGATCTTAATGTAGGATTATGTTGGAATCAGAGAACTCGGAGGAAAGCCACGTGTCTGAATGGGCAACCTCCTCTCACAACACCGTTGGCTGTATTGAAGTTAATTTGTAAAACTTCAGAAATCTTGGCTGGTTATTTTCTCCTGTCAGTTTCAAACACTGCTGGAAAATATGCTTTTAAGATGGAACCATTTTTAGCTCTTCTGATCAGAGATCAGCAGAGCTTATGCCCTGGTGCGGCGTCCGTCTGTCCGGCCGTCTGTCTGTCCGTCCGTAAACTTTTATTTGTAGCGACTACTCCTCTGAAACTACTGGCTGGATATTCATGAAACTTTACAGAAATGTTGCCCATGAAGTCTAGTTGATCCTAGCAAAATTCATGTTGATGTGAAATCCAAGATGGCTGTCAAAGCTAAAAATAGATTTTTAAAATACAAGTTTGTAGCGACTACTTCTTGAAAACTATAAGTGATATCGATATGGGACTTTTTCTAAAATGATCAGTATGACATGGTGTTGGTCCTTCTCAAAAATCGTTTGATTCGACGTTATGCATGGCTGCCAGCGGCCATCTTTGTTTACATAGAGTTATATAGTAAAAACTTGTAGCGACTACTCCTCTGAAACTACTTGACGGATGTTCATGAAACTTTGCAGGAATGTTGCTCTTGATGTCTAGTTGATCCTAGAAAAATTTCAGGCTCGCCGGAAATTCAAGATGGCCACCACAGCTAAAAATAGATTTAAAATAAATAAGTTTGTAGCGACTACTTCTTCAAAACTATAAGAGATATTGATATGGGACTTTTCTAAAATGATCAGCATGACATGATGTTGGTCCTTGTCAAAAATCGTTTTTGATTCGACGTTAAACATGGCTGCCAGTGGCCATCTTTGTTTACATAGAGTTATATAATGAAAACTTGTAGCGACTACTCCTCTGAAACTACTTGACGGATTTTCATGAAACTTCACAGGAATGTTGCTCTCGATGTCTAATTGATTCTAACAAAATTTCAGGTCGGCCGGAAATTCAAGATGGCCGCCACGGCTAAAAATAAAATTTTCAAAATACAAGTTTGTAACGACTACTTCTTGAAAACTGTAAGTGATATTGGTATGGGACTTTTTCTAAAACGATCAGCATGACATGATGTTGGTCCTTGTCAAAATTCGTTTTGATTCGACGTTAAACATGGCTGCCAGTGGCCATCTTTGTTTACATAGAGTTATATAGTAAAAACTTGTAGTGACTACTCCTTTGAAACTACTTGGCGGATTTTCATGAAACTTAACAGAAATGTTGCGCTTGATGTCTAATTGATCCTAACAAAATTTCAGGTCGGCCGGAAATTCAAGATGGCCGCCACGGCTAAAAATAAAATTTTCAAAATACAAGTTTGTAACGACTACTTCTTGAAAACTGTAAGTGATATTGGTATGGGACTTTTTCTAAAACGATCAGCATGACATGATGTTGGTCCTTGTCAAAATTCGTTTTGATTCGACGTTAAACATGGCTGCCAGTGGCCATCTTTGTTTACATAGAGTTATATAGTAAAAACTTGTAGTGACTACTCCTTTGAAACTACTTGGCGGATTTTCATGAAACTTAACAGAAATGTTGCGCTTGATGTCTAATTGATCCTAACAAAATTTCAGGTCGGCCGGAAATTCAAGATGGCCGCGACGGCTAAAAATAAAATTTTCAAAATACAAGTTTGTAGCGACAACTTCTTGAAAACTGTAAGTGATATTGGTATGGGACTTTTTCTAAAACGATCAGCATGACATGATGTTGGTCCTTGTCAAAATTCGTTTTGATTCGACGTTAAACATGGCTGCCAGTGGCCATCTTTGTTTACATAGAGTTATATAGTAAAAACTTGTAGTGACTACTCCTTTGAAACTACTTGGCGGATTTTCATGAAACTTAACAGAAATGTTGCGCTTGATGTCTAATTGATCCTAGCAAAATTTCAGGTCGGCCAGAAATTCAAGATGGCCGCCACGGCTAAAAATAAATTTTCAAAAAACAAGTTTGTAGCGACTACTTCCTGAAATCAAAATCAATCAGTAGAGCTTCAAGGTCATTGACCTCTTGTTATAAAACTTATTATATATGCATGATATTTCAGCAAAAATCTAATACATATTGAGTGTTCTGCAAAACCCCCATACTTATATATTACTCACATCAATATTTTAGCATTTCAAGCGGCAAAACCGACTGATCCCAGAGAAGACCATTTGGAAGTACTTTATCCAGATCTGCAGTGCTCTCAACCATATGCACTCGCGACGAATCATGCACCGCGACATCAAGCCTGCAAACGTGTTTATCACAGCTCAGGGTGTTGTCAAGCTGGGTGATCTTGGCCTCGGGAGATTCTTCAGTTCCAAAACCACTGCTGCTCATTCCTTAGGTAAGGTTTGGTTTACAGGTTTTACAAATCAATATATGGGTGCAGGGCTTTTTTTCCTTCATAAACAGGCCAATATTCGGCCTCTTCCCCTTACAAAATAGCCTACTCTTTTCCACTCTTTGGCTGAGAAAATTCCCTAAAAGTTTTCCGGCCGTATTTTGTTTCATGAACATGTTTATGTTTAGGCCATAAAAAATTAATTACCTGGTTCTCAGGCCCGCCCGCATGTCTTTTTTTGGTGCCGCATTGCCGATATTATCTCAAAAGTAAAAAAAATAAATAAAAAATGGAAATGCGCTACCGAAAAAAGTTCCGCATCCAAGTTTGTTCCGGTTTTTACATGCAACTACCTCAGGGGAATCCCCTTGTGGGTAGACTGGTGTGCGGCCGACTATCTGCCGCTCTGCTCGCTAGCTTGTGATTGTTGCAGTCGTACGGGTACCAATCTAGGAGAGTCAGACGCTTGAGATGCTTGAAACTAGTAGGTGCTACAGAACAGGCGATTTATTTAAGCGTCTAATCGACAAAGTCTCACAACAACATGCAATAATGGCGGTGTCATCGAGTCGAAGTTCATGCGTGATCTAATACAAATATACAGACTTATTGTGATTGTAAGAAGCATAAGTCGGGAAGAAATGATAAGGTAATGATCGACAATAGAGATGAGCTGATCCAACTGGTTATTGCACATGCATTTCGAGATATTTTGCAACAATACATGTATTGGAATTAAAAGTTTTGATAAAAAAAAAATCGCCCGCGTGTCTGTTGACCACTGTAAAATTGTTTAAAAAAAAACGCCCGCCCGCATCTCTTCTCAGAAAAAGTGGCCTGAGAACCAGGTAATTAATTTTTGTGGCCTTATTTAAATCAAATTAATACACCACAATATATATTTACAATTCCCACATTGCAATATCTGTGAAAAGGAAGAATAAGATTTTATTTGATGATGTAGAAAACTTTGAACAGGTAAATTAATCCACAGGTAAATGTATTTATCAATTATCTGGCAATAGTTGTGCAGCTATACAATTCAGATAACCTATACTGTGTTGATGAGCAGTTAAACAACATTCAATTCAATTCAATTATTTTAAATGTACCTGTATTGCATATTTGCACCCCAACTCTTCAATTTCTACTTAATACACTGTTCCCCCAATATCTCGAAATCACACTGTTTTCCCCCCTTTTATCTCGAAAATCTAGCTTTTTTTCTCCCCTATTGAAGGGCCAGGGCTGTACCACAGGCATAAAGTTCTATGACAAGGGTACCCTAACACATACATTTCAAAATGCCTCTGCCTCTGAATCTGAATTTAGCCACCGGCTTTATAATATACCACGTTACCTGTGTTCTACAATTCAAGGCAAAATTGCAAGTTAGCTGTAAATTGGTCAACATTTGTATGATTAAAATATTCAACCTAGTGAAATGAATAGTGAAATGAATAGGGATGGTTAGTATAAACTTGATTGCTGATTTATTTGGGGGCGTCAAAATAAACATTTTGAGAAATGCTTACCCTTACAACTACTTGTGTTCTCGACAATGCACTCGTCATTTAATTACTATGCATCCAAACTCCTAGCTGTATTTTATTCATTGATAAAATACAGGTACGTATTTATTATTTCTTAATATTATACGTTTATTATATACCTAACAGTGATTTATATGAATTTCTCAGTGAGCCAATATTCCTGTCAGACTTTAATGAAATCATCACACTAGTGACGAGATCATTTTTCTATATCGTCAGACCAGTGGCGATATCACTTTGCCGGGAACTCGTTTTTTAACAGAATTAGGTGTTTTCATGACATATTTTCCATATCTCACTAACCATGTTGATTAGTCTCTATTTATCACATAACAAGTCTTCTGGGAGTGTAATAAAGCCATGATTTATTTCTCGTAATATACTTACACTAGTGTATTACAGATGCAAATGAGGACTGAATCACTATGTATGTATACAGTATATATATGTATTCTCAACTGTTTACATGATATGTCATACGATACGTTCAGACATATTAATTACTAATTATTTATGCTTGCGTTATAAAATCCATGTTAGTAACATTAAATTCAGTTTAAGGTGTCGCATTACATGCAGCGTTTTTTCCACCATTTTGGGAATGGGTCCTAGGCCGGTCAAATTGGAAAAAAACGCGATTTTTCTCAAAAATTGGGAAAAAACATGTGATTTTTCTCAAAATTGGGAAAAAAACGCGCATTTTTTCTCAGAATTGGGAAAAATGTTGTTTTTGTATTTTGTGAAATATTACATATTTATTGATGATTTACATAATAAAATATTTTCACAACTGTAATGTTTCAAGTTTTTATTGTACTTCACTGTGTTGTTACAAAATAACTTCCCTGTTTTTGTTGTCCCTGAAAATGTTAACAATGCTGTTAAGTTCATTGTCATTTAGGGTTGCACCAGATTCTCTGCATATTCTCATGACCGAGGAAAGAGTTTCCTGGCCCAGACGATTTCTGTTATTCGTCCTTTATTTAGTATTAACCCATCGCTTACTGAGGCGCTTGTTACATAGTAGAATATACTAGCAGTAAGGCGTTTCGATAACATACAAGCGGTAAAGCGTTTCTGCAACGCATAAACAACATGGCGTCGTCCTCGGGTGACGAGGCTGTGTTTAGCATTTCAATTTACACAGAAAAGCAGAAAAAACGTACAACCCTGGTAAAAAACTTTATTAAGAAGATTAATCTAAAACAGAACTGGGAAGATCTATTACATCTGTGTATTGAGAATATCCCAGGAGAAAAATTGACGGAAAAACAACTTTGATTTGGGAATTTTTTAGTTGGAAATTGGGAAAAATGGTCATTTTTTTCAATTGGGAATGGGGCCGTTTATCGGACCCATTTATATAAGGTAAAAAAACGATGACATGTATTTGTATCCGTGACTGTGTATTATTAACTTCAATAAACTCATTGAATAAAAAGATAGGATACTTGGCAGAGCCTCGTATCCTATCATTTTATTCAACTTGTTTATTAGAATGAATAATACACAGTCACTCATGTAAGATCCTCTATTTATCATATCAGTATCCGAGTTCTTTATTTTGATAAAAATATTCAAACCTTCCCACTACAAAAATCTTATGAATGTGCTCATAAAATATTAATTACTTCCAGTTGGTACCCTTACTACATGTCCCCAAAAAATAATTACTTCCAGTTGGTGCCCCGTACTACATGTCCCCAATACTAATTACTTCCAGTTGGTACCCCATACTACATGTCCCCAATATTAATTACTTCCAGTTGGTACCCCGTACTAAATGTCCCCAAAATTAATTACTTCCAGTTGGTACCCTTACTACATGTCCCCAAAAAATAATTACTTCCAGTTGGTACCCCATACTACATGTCCCCATTATTAATTACTTCCAGTTGGTACCCCATACTACATGTCCCCATTAATAATTACTTCCAGTTGGTACCCCATACTACATGTCCCCAATATTCATTACTTCCAGTTGGTACCCCATACTACATGTCCCCAATATTAATTACTTCCAGTTGGTACCCCATACTACATGTCCCCAATATTCATTACTTCCAGTTGGTGACCCATACTACATGTCCCCAATATTAATTACTTCCAGTTGGTACCCCGTACTACATGTCCCCAGAGCGAATACATGAGAATGGATATAACTTCAAATCTGACATCTGGTCTCTCGGCTGTCTACTGTATGAGGTGAGTTATCTTTCCTTTGTTGTTATTACTTATTGATATGAGCAAACAAATGGACCAATAGCACTCTGAATTATTCAGTATTATAAGTTGAATATCGGGCGAGATACAAGGGAGAAATTTTCTTAAAGAAACTAACCCGCCAAATAATGGCAAAATTACACGACAAAACCGTTTATCAAAGTTCTATCGACTTCATCCAGGTGTTCAAGTCATATAGTAATTTATTTATTTATATATAGTAGCAAATATGGCCTTTTTTTCGTGTAATACAGGCATTGTCACTGCGGTCATATTAGACAAGCGTGTGAATCCATGGGGCAAAAATCCATATGAAGGGCC
Organism: Cyrtodaria siliqua; assembly: GCA_037043455.1. Lineage (NCBI taxonomy): Eukaryota > Metazoa > Mollusca > Bivalvia > Adapedonta > Hiatellidae > Cyrtodaria > Cyrtodaria siliqua. The sequence goes on along the minus strand of JAWPHD010010455.1, from coordinate 31,490 downwards.
GAAAATCCATATTAAATCTACACTGCGTTGCATACCTTTAGCATGAAATTATAGATATTTGTTTTAATAATCGACCATGAACCAGTCATGTCTTGCATCGGCACGTGCATCCAACGACAACTGCTACGGTTGAAAAATGGAAACCAAAATGCTCGCTACCCTGTCAAGATTACCATAGATCTAGTGCACGCAGGAGATCGTAAGAAGTTCAAGACAATACACAGATGTATGATTAATGAAATTGTGGAATAATGAAAAACAAGAACAATTCAGTAAATCAAAATATGACGAACAAAATGTGTGACTGGCTCGGAGATGTAGAGCGGCTCGAGGAAATCCAACCTGAGTGAAGAACTAAATCTAAATATGCATTCAGAACTTTTTTCTTGGCCATTAGGCCTTCAAAAAAAGATGGATCAAGGGCCAAACATTCATATGACAATACCACAGGAATTCGAAGATTGTGCACCCATTTATCGAAGAAGAGACGACTACTACAAACCTAAATATTTAGGACGATGGTGTGATAAATTTAACATTAAAGCATACCTTTACATTAGGCCTATCAACTAAGTCATTGTTTTTTATCAGTCTTTAACAATCTATTATAATATGTACATAGATCTAACATGTACTCCTTCTGCCCCTTGTCTCCTGACACCCTCCCCCTCTTCAGGGCTCCAAGAATATTTTTTATGGGACTAGCCCAGGGCTAGTGGGTCCTGAAAATCCACTAGCCCTGTTTTTTTCCCCACTAGCTCTGTGTTTTTTGTCACAAGTCCTGTTTTTTTTACTGGCCTTAAAAATAATATGTCTGTTTGTTTTTGTCTTTGTCAGTTATCATTTATCTTGTTTGGAAATACGTTTACGTATCTGGTTTTATCAAATTTTAAATTTATTTAAATGAACCAGTTCACTGAGACCTAACTCTATCTATTACTTATACCCAGCTGACAACATCTCATTATGTTAATTTAAAAGCTGATTCTGATTTAACGGATTTGGATACTCATTATAATTCATTAAATACTGAGAAAATTAAAAAAAAAAATAATTAAAAAATCAGTAATTCTTATCTACTCATAACCAATTGATGTATGTTTAAGTTGTGTTGGCAGTAGTCATTGGGTGAAAGCGTAGCAATGGTAAGATGGAACAATTTAGGACAAAGTTTTTTTGTTTGTTTTTTAGCATTTCCCCACTCACAAATTGTATACAGTGATAAATGTTTTCATAAAGTTTTCAAGTTCAGTTCCTCCAGGAAGGCATTTTAATCGGCATAATTTATTGGAAAATAAATATAAAATGTTAACTACATATGAATATACATGTAACTGTGTTTAAAATTTATTTACAAAGAAATCAATATTTCTTCTCACAAATATATGACATATATGTCTGTGTATCATAATCAGTTTCACTTCCCGGGAGTTCTTCCCCTGAGTCAGGTATTTCTAAATGTTATCTAAGTATTGATATACTTCGCTTTGCACAGTTTCAAATAAAGCATCAAAAGTCCATGGTCTCTTGATTCATCATCGACAGCGTTATTTTGTTTGATCGGCCTATTTGTTTTCGTTTGAGTCAGTACCGCCATTTTGAGCTGACCACGTGGCGAACATGTGATCAACCAGTAGTATTTTTACAAAGTGGTTTCATTGGCTAATCGACCCGAGTTGAAATACAACACATCAATTGATTGGATAATGCCGACTGTCAATTAAGGTTCTTGGAGGATGGACTCGCCAATTGCCCGCGGCGAATGCTAATTGAATTACCTAAGCGAGTGCAGTTAACATATTATGAAACATGTGGAGGAGTTTTATTACAGGTGCCTGATTGGCGTGTGTTTGTTATACACAGATCTTGTAATTTAGGCAGTGGGATTATTTTTTTTGGACAAGCCCGACTGGCTACCTGCATGGTATTTGCTACAAGCCCAACTTCAATTGCTACAAGCCCAACTAGCCCCAGGCGTCGGGCTATCCAATTTCTGGAGCCCTGCTCTTAGGTCTAACATGTACTGCCTTTCGGGTCTCAGTTTCATTTCATCCAGGAAACAATAAATGTATGTGAAATAATAATTATTCTCCTATCTTTTTATCCTATTATATTTCCGAAACAAAATGCCATTTTTGAAGGCCAGCAGAGCTTATGGGATGACGAGTTGTCCGTCGTCCGTTTACTTTTGCCTTGTGAACACTCTAGGGCCTTCATTATTAATCGAATCTTTACGAAACTTTACCAGTGTTTTTATTTCAATGAAAGCTCGCACAAGTTCGAAAACCAGCCAGATCAGATTAATTTCACTCGAGTTATGGCCCTTGTTTTGCTGAGAAATGCCATATTAAGCCTTGTGAACACTCTAGCACCTTCATTTATTATTTGATCTTTAGCAAACTAGCACAGATTGTTAATATCCATGAAAGCTCGGACACGTTTGAAAACCAGCCAAATCGGATATGTAACACTGGAGTTATGGCCCTTGATTTGTTGAAAAATGTCATATTCTGCCTTGTGAACACTCTAGCACCTTCATTTGTTTGATCTTTACCAAACTGCACATATTGTTAATATCAATGAAAGCTTGGACAAGTTTAAAAACAAACCAAAAGGGATTAGTAACAGCACAGTTATGGCCCTTGTTTTTCTAAAAAAAAGCTATATTCTGCTTGTGAACACTCGGGCGCCTTCATTTATTATTAGATTGTTAATATCATTGTAAGCTCAGGCAAGTTTGAAAACCAGCCAAATCGTATAAGTAACACCGGAGTTACGGTCCTTGATTTAGTTTTGCCTCATTAAGACTATCTGACGATTCTCCTGAACCCCTGACTGGATTTCAATGAAACTTTGCAGGGATGATCAGTACCAGGCCTAGTTGTGTATGTCATCACCGTGTTCCGGTTGAATCATTTTTGCGGAGTTATAATCCTTCAAAGGTTTTGATACACAAAATAATTTTGGCAGGGATGAGGAGTACCAAGTCTTGTTGCACCTATCATCGCTGTGTTCTGGTTGAATGAGTTATGGCCTGATATATACAAACTTTATGCAGACAGTTTTTCCTGAACCCGTGGCTGGATTTCAGTGAAACTTGGCAGGAATGATCCGTACCAAGCCTAGTTGTGTATGTTGTTGTCGTGTTTCCCAGCAAAGATTCCATATACTAGTAGCAAGTAGAGTGATACAGGCCCTCTGGGGCCTCTTGCTTACAAGATCAAACATAAACAGAGAAACAGGCAAAGTCAAGGCCGTGGAATAAAAATGTCACTGGGAAAAACAACTTCACCATTATGATGATTTTCTTACAAAGATTATGTCAGTAACGTTTCAGTGTAATTTTAATTGAGAGGTGAATTGGTGGCTTGGGAACAAGGTACAAAGTTGCTTTATATTTCAAATTGCACATCCTCTGATAGAGGTATATTAACGCCATACGTTTATTTTATTCTTGTAAATCAATAAATAAAATGGATCTAAATAAAGAGGCATATTTAAACAAAAAATACACAAGTGCATGTAGATAAAAAGTAGTTTTACTTTGCGAAATTTAGATCTATCCAAAATAATATTGTTTTGGTTACACACAGCTCATTAACTGGGGTAGGTGTGCATCTTTTGCCTCCCTTGATAGCCATATGGGGCCAATATCACAAAGAGGCACCTCTAAGGATATGTGCCGGTTAAAAATATATAGTTTTATTCACAGGTTTTCCAAATATCTGATTGAATATGCCTAAAATGAATTATAAGTTGGTACTTCTAAATCGAGAACTCCAGTTTTTGGGGTTTGGTCTGGCTGCTTAAAACCATTTATATTGTGTCTATAGAGCTTCGATTCTCAAAAGGACTAGATATGATAAGGGACAAAATTGGCCCCCAATATTGAAAGTTTTAATGCACAAGTTTTGAACATCTAATTTAGCTACAAATGAACTGAATCAATATTAAAACTCATTACAAGTACGTCTGAAGGCTCTAAATGAGTTTAAGAGCCCCGCAAACAAGACCTTTACTTTCAAAAAATGACATTTTTGTTCATTTTCAGCAGTTTTTGATCAGTTTTTGGTCTTGGAAATACAGAGCGCACCCTCGAGCACAGCTGCTTTTTTGTTGAAACAGGTACTTGATAGGGATGCATCATTAGCCAAAAAACTGTGTGTGCTCGGAGGTGCGCTCTATATTTTTAGGATCAAAATCTTGCCCAGAAGGTCCAAAATCTACAAAATATAACAAAATTACCAAAAATACCGTTTTTTGAGACCGTATTAAATCTTCTAGATAAATGAAATATATTTTGAAGATAGAATATGATCAATTTACTTCAATATGCGCAACAGATTATATGTAAATACTATTTTTTTGCATTTTGAATATATTGGGGGCCAAAATACGCCCTTATCATACCTTGTCCTTTGTAAGTTATAGTTATATACCTTGTTAAGTTTAGAAATGGTGTACATCTGTTGTAAGAATTGTCTGTTATTGGCGGGATAGCTACTTTAAAATGGATACATCCACGTTTCCATGGGGACTGACAAATAATGATTTGTGATCATTTTTTGTTGTCAACAAAATAGGGGGTATGGGTAGCTCTGAGTAGAATTTATCCTTTTTCTATAGAATAAATCAGATTTTTGTTTTTCAGTAGTGGAATACATATATAAAAGTAGATACTGAGCTAATTTTCGATCTCCATGTCATTATTGTGTGTACAGTATTTTACATTGGAAATGTCAAAATAAGTCCAAAATGGGTGTTATTTAAAGAATTTTTAATAAAAAATCATTAGAAGCCTGGTGAATTATATATTTTTTTACTTGTTTTGAAAGAAATGTCATAGGACCTTGACATATACAAGTTTTAAAAAAAGTTGATCATTAGAACATCATTTTTTATCTTGAATTAATTTTTTGGTAAAAATAAAAGTGGGTGGTGTACGGTCCATTTATGTTTGCTTTTTAAAGCAAAAAGACGAATGAGGATTACAATTGTTCTTGTATGATTTGAAAGATATGTATAGATGCAATCGAAAATTAATAGTTGTTTTTCGATAAAAGTAATGTTATGAAAACAATTGTGAAAATGTTCAATGACTATATTTTTCCTCTTTTTAGTGAAATTTTGAAGTTAGAAATATGTGCCTTCTTCAATGACGTCTAGTAGGAAAAAAAGTGTGGTGACCTAGCCTTTTTTTGATAATTTTGAATCTAAATTATACCAAAGAAACTTTAAATATGAATTTAAAAAAAATCTCATCACTACGTCCTTTCCCAGCCAACCTCCTTAAGCGGCAAAAATTAAGAAAAAATATAATAATAAACTGACGTTGATACCAATAAAGTGTTGCTGACATCATCTGCAGAGAACGTCCAAAACTGTAATAAATTGATTATTTAACAGCTGGGTACAATTATAAGGAAATCCTTAACACATCTCTTGAAAGATTTCCGTATAATCGATCACAACATTTAAACGATATCTGTATTATTAATTTGTTCAAACCAACTTACAAATATAGAGTGGTATTGTGACGTATAAGTGTACTTGACAGATGGCAGCATTACAGTCTCCGTTCTATGGGGACAAGATGAATCTCTACTCCCTGTGTAAGAAGATAGACAAGTGTGATTACCCGCCCCTACCTGCAGATGTGTACATGGAACAGGTATGTAAACATATAGTGATTACCTGCCCCTGCCTGCAGATGTATACATGGAACAGGTATGTAAACATATAGTGATTACCCGCCCCTGCCTGCAGATGTATACATGGAACAGGTATGTAAACATATAGTGATTACCTGCCCCTACCTGCAGATGTATACATGGAACAGGTATGTAAACATATAGTGGTTACCTGCCACTACCAGCAGATGTATACATGGAACAGGTATGTAAACATATAGTGGTTACCTGCCACTACCAGCAGATGTATACATGGAACAGGTATGTAAACATATAGTGATTACCTGCCCCTACCTGCAGATGTGTACATGGAACAGGTATGTAAACATATAGTGGTTACCTGCCACTACCAGCAGATGTATACATGGAACAGGTATGTAAACATATAGTGATTACCTGCCCCTACCTGCAGATGTATACATGGAACAGGTATGTAAACATATAGTGATTACCTGCCCCTACCTGCAGATGTATACATGGAACAGGTATGTAAACATATAGTGATTACCTGCCCCTGTCTGCAGATGTATACATGGAACAAGTATGTAAAATAATGATTCTCTGCCCCTGCCTGCAGATGTATACATGGAACAGGTATGTAAACATAGTGATTATCTGTCCCCTCCTGCAGATGTATACATGGAACAGATATGTAAACAGTGATTACCTGCCCCTACCAGCAGATGTGTAACAGGTATGTTAACATATAATGATTACCCGCCCCTACCTGCAGATGTATATATGGAACAGGTATGTAAACATATAGTGATTAGCTGCACCTGCCTGCAGATGTATACATGGAACAGGTATGTAAACATAATAGTGATTACCTGCCCCTGCCTGCAGATGTATACATGCAACAAGTGTGTAAACATATATTGATTACCTGCTCCTACCTGCAGATGTATACATGGAGCTGGTATGTAAACATATAGTGATTACCTGCCCCTACCTGCAGATTAATACATGGAACAGGTATGTAAACATATAGTGATTACCTGCCCCTGCCTGCAGATGTATACATGGAACTGGTATGTAAACATATAGTGATTACCTGCCCCTGCCTGCAGATGTATACATGGAACAGGTATGTAAACATATAGTGATTACCTGCCCCTACCTGCAGATGTATACATGGAACTGGTATGTAAACATATAGTGATTACCTGCCCCTAACTGCAGATGTATAAATGGAACTGGTATGTAAACATATAGTGATTACATGCCCCTACCTGCAGATGTATACATGGAACAGGTATGTAAACATATAGTGATTACCTGCCCCTGCCTGCAGATGTATACATGGAACAGGTATGTAAACATATAGTGATTACCTGCCCCTGCCTGCAGATGTATACATGGAACAGGTATGTAAACATATAGTGATTACATGCCCCTACCTGCAGATGTGTACATGGAACAGGTATGTAAACATATAGTGATTACATGCCCCTACCTGCAGATGTGTACATGGAACAGGTATGTAAACATATAGTGATTACCTGCCCCTGCCTGCAGATGTATACATGGAACAGGTATGTAAACATATAGTGATTACCTGCCCCTACCAGCAGATGTATACATGGAACAGGTATGTAAACATATAGTGATTACCTGCCCCTGCCTGCAGATGTATACATGGAACAGGTATGTAAACATATAGTGATTACCTGCCCCTGCCTGCAGATGTATACATGGAACAGGTATGTAAACATATAGTGATTACCTGCCCCTGCCTGCAGACGTGTACATGGAACAGGTATGTAAACATATAGTGATTACCTGCCCCTGCCTGCAGATGTATACATGGAACAGGTATGTAAACATATAGTGATTACCTGCCCCTGCCTGCAGATGTATACATGGAACAGGTATGTAAACATATAGTGATTACATGCCCCTACCTGCAGATGTGTACATGGAACAGGTATGTAAACATATAGTGATTACATGCCCCTACCTGCAGATGTGTACATGGAACAGGTATGTAAACATATAGTGATTACCTGCCCCTGCCTGCAGATGTATACATGGAACAGGTATGTAAACATATAGTGATTACCTGCCCCTACCAGCAGATGTATACATGGAACAGGTATGTAAACATATAGTGATTACCTGCCCCTGCCTGCAGATGTATACATGGAACAGGTATGTAAACATATAGTGATTACCTGCCCCTGCCTGCAGATGTATACATGGAACAGGTATGTAAACATATAGTGATTACCTGCCCCTGCCTGCAGATGTATACATGGAACAGGTATGTAAACATATAGTGATAACCTGCCCCTACCTGCAGACGTGTACATGGAACAGGTATGTAAACATATAGTGATTACATGCCCCTACCTGCAGAGTGTACATGGAACTGGTAGGTAAACATATATTGAGCACATGCCCCTACCTGCAGATGTATACATGGAACAGGTATGTAAACATATAGTGATTACCTGCCCCTACCAGCAGATGTATATATGGAACAGGTATGTAAACATATATTGATTACCTGCCACTACCAGCAGATGTATACATGGAACAGGTATGTAAACATATAGTGATTACCTGCCCCTACCAGCAGATGTATACATGGAACAGGTATGTAAACATATAGTGATTACCTGCCCCTGCCTGCAGATGTATACATGAAACATGCATGTAAAAATATAGTGATTACCTGCCCCTGCCATGCATGTAAACATATAGTGATTACCTGCCCCTGCCTGCAGATTTATACATGGAACAGGTATGTTAACATATAGTAATTACCTGCCCCTGCCTGCAGATGTATACATAGAACAGTCATGTAAACATATAGTGATTACCTGCCCCTACCTGCACATGTATATATGGTAAACATATAGTGATTACCTGCCCCTGCCATGCATGTAAACATATAGTGATTACCTGCCCCTGCCTGCAGATTTATACACGGAACAGGTAGGTAAACATATAGTGATTACCTGCCCCTTCCTGCAGATGTGTACATGGAACAGGTATGTAAACATATCATTATTACCTGCCCCTTCCTGCAGATGTATACATGGAACAGGTATGTAAACATATAGTAATTACCTGCCCCGACTTGCAGATGTGTACATGGAACAGGTATGTAAACAACTCGTTTTACGTAATATTTGAATGGTCAAATTGTTAAAGAATTTACCTGAATTTCTGCTCGTCCTGCATTTATAAATACGGTCACGACAGTGGAATTTGCATGGCCTGTAACCATATAGTGATTACCTGCCCCTAACTTACATGGTACTTAGATAATTAATCTCAGGGGTCTTTTTATTTGCAGCATAAGTATTTTAATAGCATGATTTTTTTTCCTCAATTTTTAAACTAAAAAATGACTATACTTATGAAGTGATGACACCATTATTTTTCACTTCATTTTGGAGGCTATCCAGAAATACATGGTAACTCATATTTTCATGTATTGAGGTGAATAATAAAATACAGAACATTTATATGTTGTATATTTCTGCAATTATCAAATTGATCCAATATATCCTATCTTTATTTGTTACAGTTACGTAAATTAGTGGCCATCTGCATCAACCCTATCCCGGAGCAGCGACCAGACATTTCATATGTGTACAACGTGGCCAAACAGATGCATGCTCTCATGCAGGGACAGGCTCAACACCAGCAGCAGCTTCAGCAGCAGCAGCAGGATCAGCAACAGCAGCAGTTTCAACAACTTACACCTGAGCAGCAGTCACAGCTGCTAGCTCAGCAGAATGTACAAATCGTGAATCCACGACAACTGGATCCTCAACAACAGCTGTTGTTACAACAACAGATGCAGCAGCAGCAGCAGCAGCAACAGCAACAGCAACAGATACAGTTACAGCAGCAAGCCATCTTACAGCAGCAGCTGCTTCAACAGCAGCAGCAACAGCAACCCACATAGTAATGATGCTAGATTATCAAATATCTTGGTTGACAGGTGTATCCATAAATGAGGTCGACATGTCCTAGATAATAATAATGAGGTTGGCATGTCATAGATCACAATTTGCTCCAAAGTATATGCCAGCTCTTAAAATGATACACAAGAAAAAAAGATCATTTAAGAGAATCTAAAGCAGCTGTGTTGAGATTAAGTTTCGGCATCATTATTTTGTGGTAGATATAAGTTTTTTGTTTGCAAAACACATCACATCTTGTTCATTTATTGAATAATTTTTACACCAGGAATTAGGGAAACGTGTAATTTAGGATGTAAGAAGGGAGTGGTTTTATAAAAGTGCCAGTTTTACGAGACTGTGATACTATTATTTATTCATATTGAAACATTCCAATGTAAACGTGTGTCCAATGTAGCGACCAGGTATATCTCCATATCAACTATGGTAACTGAGATTGAGTTTCAGGGGTGGAGTGTTGTAAATTGTCCATAGCAACTGTATTTTTCTCCATAGCAACCATTATAATTAAGTTGTAAATGTTTTGTAGTGGGTTGATCGGTGTAAACGGGCCATAGCAACTATTTATGTTGCCATAGTAACAATTTAAGATAACTTTGTGTTTTGCACATCTCAGATGTTCAAACTGTTGTCATGGTTTTATATAGCGTATTAATCGGTAAGGGAGTGCAAATATATTTATGTATAAATTCTCCTAATTCAAAATCTCTAATATTTGTTTTATTATTTATTATATTTGTATTATGGAACAAAAGGTTGTGTTGTAATGGAAAGATGACTCTCATAATTGAATATTTGGTGTACAATGCGTGTTTAAGAAAAACTATGGATGTGATATCCATGGACACTGGTGTGTACTGTTACAGTGGGTTGTGCACATATTGATTTGCACATGTTGATTTGCAGGTATTTGATGTCCGTATGTTAATTTGCATGTGTTTTTATGGGCATGTTGATGTGCACATGCTGATCTACACGTTGATTTTCACGTGTTTAAATGCACGTGTTGAAGCGCACATGTTTATGCGTGTGTTTATCATGAAATACAGCGCGATTGTGTTTATAAATCCATACTCTATTGCTGTGTGTAAATGCATCACCACCAAAACCAAACAAGATGTCCACATATCTGTTGGTTGTGACTGGCTGTTAAATGGGGTTGAGTAAAGCTTCTCTGTTCAAGCAAAAGTATATTATCATGTGAAGTAATTTATCAAATGACATTGCTTGTACATGTATATTGTTTTATGCATCTTTTTATATTACCACATGTTTAATAAATTCAGACGATGTCGTGAAATGGGCACCTATAATATATGAGGCACCCTATCATGTTTGATTATTGCTGCTTATGTACGCGAATAACTCAAACAAATGATGTCTAATGATAAAACTAACTTGGTGTTTGTTTCATATGAAGAAATCTGGAATGCCGTTATATTATATTAGTGATATAGGTTAGTTTTAAATTTCACTGTCTGAAACAGAAAAATGCAGGAAAAACTTTTATTTTTATCTAGTGAGATTTTATTTTTGTAATGCCTATAAAAGCATTGTGAAATCACATACAAAGAAATTTAAAATAATTTTAAAATAATAAAAACTGTGACTACTAGGGTCGGAGTTGCAGGAACTCTGTCCCTTCAGTGGTTGTGAACTTTCTGAAGTTTCTGAGTCCATGCCTCATCTTTTTATCTCAATGTAAAGAGGCTAGGGTCCAAAAAGTTCAAACCCTCTTGGCGTCATGTAACCTTTATTGTGTTGTGCACGTTTAAAAAGAAAGGTGCTTAACTCGTACATTGACGTTTATAAGTGCTGAAGTATAAGTGTCGGTGTGTATAATAAACAGAATCTCACACTCCATACTAAGGTCATGTTGACTTGTTGGTAAAGGAATGCAAGAGGAGCTTCTGGCACTTTGCCGAACTTGTATTATAAAATCAAATATTTACTTTATCATTACACCAGTATTAGAATGACGTAAAAAAAAATTGTCCAGTCTATGATTTCACAAAATCATGTGTCCAGTCATAAGATTTAACAAATAGTTGTGTCCAGTCTCGTATTTTGCAAAATCATATGTCCAGTCGTAGAATGTTGCCTCCAGTCTGGTATGTTACAAAATCATAGAATTTTACAAAATGTTGAGCCTAGTCTAGGATTTTTTCAATATATTGAATATGGTCTAGAATTTTATAATATTGTGTGTACAGTCTAGGATATTACAAGCTTTTGTGTACAGTCTAGATTACACAGAATAATGTGTCCAGTATAGGTTGTTTACAAAATGTGTCCAGTCTACGATCTTTTCAAAATGTTGTGTACAGTGTATGATTTTACAAAATGTTGTGTCCAGTCTAGGATATTTACAAAATCCAGTTTAGGATCTTTTAAAAAATGTTGTGTACAGTCTAGATTTTTACAAAATGTTGTGTCCTGTCTGGTATTATGTATCACATGTTTAGGGTTATCTATTTATTTATTATACCAAAGATATGATTTATATGGCAGAGGCCTAATATTGTTTTAGTTTGTTACTTGCGTAATTATGAAATTACATGATTAACTTTTATTCCTGCATGAGTTTACCATAAACTTGCTGTTACTTAGAGCCTGCCATAAAATATTGTTAGTTTGCTGTTTTCCTACCTACCCACTGAAAAGGGCCCTGCCCAAAACTTTTTCTAGCAATTGTTTAACATTATTTTTGTTGTTGCTAACTTTAGTATATTTTTCTTTAATTTCTTAAGATATTTACTGTTCTTGGCAAAAAAAGAATCACCTACCCATTTATGAAATCCTGGGTAGGAAAACGGTAAACAAATATTGTTTTAAGTATGGCCTTGTGTATGCCCATTTTTTCATGGTGCCAGATCTAGATCTAGATAACACGTATAGATGTTTTGTATTCTTCCATGGAACGTTAATCTTTTTGGTACAATTCGAGTCACATAGTAGGAAAATACAGATATGATTGGTTAGAATCCTGCAGGTGTAATATAACTTTATGTATTGTTATAGATACCATAAATCATTTTATCAGGTTTATATATGTCTCTTATGTTGTAAGTGTATTTGTGGCATGCACAAGGAAATTATGTAAATTTTACATTTATATTTGAAAGCTAAAAGAGTTTGTCTCCAGAAGGAATGATCAGTCTAGAACTGTTCCAAATTTCTTATGTATAATATAATGAAATGTTATAAACCACATGCAGTGCACACTTAGACTTGAACTCATTCATAGATATATCTAGAACAGATAGGAAATGTTCAACCCTCAGAAGAGCTGTTTTACTGTTGTAATCAGAAGCTCAGCCAAGACAAGTATTTTTGTGTTGGAGCGCAATAAATCCCAATTGGCAACACACCAACACAAAATGTCGATTGTATAGAATGATTTCAGCCTCCGTATAACTTGTAATCGGAACTTTGACAGAGCTTCGGTTCCTGTCATAACAGGTATTCATATTGGAATCCTTCCTGTCATCACCAGATACCCACAAAACGTCGTGGGTTCGATCCCCGCCATAACCATAATGCGTTGTGTCCCTGAGCAAGACACTTTATCTGCATTGCTACCCAGGAAGTCAATCAAGAAGTACCTTAGAAGCGAATAGCTTACAACAGGTACCTATAAAATACTGTAAGTACAGTCGATTCCGTTTAATCGCATATCGGTTAATTGCATATTTCGGTTAATTGCATAAAGTTTTGAAACATAAAACCATTCGTATTCTTTTGCATGTAAAAAACCCCGTATAATCGCATAAGTTTTTGTCACATTCCGGATAATTGCATAACGCATATCTGGCTAATTGCATAATGAAAGTCAAATTTACCCGTATTTTGCAACTGTTAATTGATTGACGCGGTCACAGAGATAAGCCAGAGGCAAATTGATTGACAAAAGGCGAAAGTTTGCCATTTTGTGCGATTTCCGTGAAGCTTCCACGCCATGACGATCGCTCACCAATTAGCATACACGATTTAATAATAAGTTTGTACGCAATGTAAAGCAATGTGTTGTTAATTATTTACTGCTCTCAGTTTTCTAGTGTCGGTAGAGATGCATATGGCATTGAGTAGCTCATAGAGGTTACTTAATAAATGAAAACTAAAATAAGCTTTTGTGTTATTATCATGGCTGTGTAATTCACACTACAAACAATAGCAAAGCGACGCAGATTGAAAGAAAACAAGTACGCATAAATATTGCATAAAATCTATCAAATAACAGTAAATACAAAATGGATATGCACAATAATAATCCTATCAAACATCTTGCATAGAATTAACTCGCTTTTATGGAGTTTCTAAGTAAGTATTAACAGAACAGTAAAACAAAAGAAGAAACGTGCACCGCTACATGTACAAAATGTTCAATTTCGGTTATTCGAATACTCCGGTTAATTGTATATATTTTCTTTACAAATGGGCTATGCAAATAACCGAAATCGACTAAAAGTTTCTATTTTGCGGTAGGCCTTTTTTTTTGTTGGAGTGCGGTAAAACCCAATTCAACTAATTCATTCTGGAGGCAGGTATATTTTAGGTAGTTGTCAAATGTGCTGCATGATCAATCTTGTTGTTTATTGCGAGTATAACAACACATTGATGTTTGTACCGAAATCTTGTACCGTCCATTCTACGTTTATTAATCCCATCAATCTATTGTCCTTCTTTACTGGACGTATTTACTTGATGTATTTTTACTCTTTTGTACTTTTGAACTCCACCAAATATATGTGAATGTTCAGTGCTATCCGTCCTGGTATTACATGTATATGAAATTCGTGTTCATTTTGTCATTGTCATTTTCATTTTAAGTATTCATCGTCATCCCTGTATTGTTTCCAGTGTTACTTGAATAGTGGCAGAAAACAATGTGGCTCCAGGGGAAAATGGAATGTTTACAACAGAATTGGCAGTAACTCTGTAGTTATGCAGGTGAGAATGTTCTATGACCATTCTGTATATTTTTATCTAGATGTAAATGAAGAGTGAGCCTGGAATGTTCATTCCTGTTGGCACCATATAACCTTTTTGTGTTGGTGCGCCGTATAAACCTAATTCAACTCAGTTCAACCTTTTAATGTATCACTGCACTGACATGGTCTGATGCTATACTACGATATTCCCACTTGTAAGCATTGACTTAAAACATCTGGGACCTGTTTTATGAATCGACCTACCAGAATTTTTATCGTAGGTTGAAATAAACTACCTTTCACCATTTTCCTTCAAACAATGAATGGTGGAAATGACGCATAAAAAATATATGTACATGTATTAGATAATTTAAAGAAAATATTTATACTTCCGCTTTCACAAAGTAAAGTGGGGGCTATATAGGAATCCCGTCCCGTCACACAACACATTGTTGTCCCGTCACGTCCCTTCATGTCGCGAAACACATTTTAATTACTTGCATTCCTCAAACAGTTTTGAATGGATTGTTCCCAAACTTCATATACTCATAACAACTGATGACCGTATGTCCCTCTACATCACCCATTGTTGATTTATTACAGGATTATGGCCCTTTGTTTGACTTAGAATTTAAGAGGGGGTATTCATCACCTTCAGTGATAGTTCTAGTTTTATATGTTTAACTTATAGAAATAAATTTAATGATTTTACTTACATCAAAATTGTTGTAAGACATTTTATAAAACGGGTCCCTGATAACTATCTTGACATGTAAAATCTAGGTCTGTGTAACATTAAATGTCTGGTAAATATACGTGTTCTTAAAAAATGTATTCTAACGCGACTATTATAACACGTTGCTCCATTGGCTAACGTCTCAAATTTGCGACTGTAAAACCCTCGATTTACTGTCTGAAAAATATGTGATGTCACATAACGTTAATACAAACGACGTCGTTGAATGTCATCAACAAAATGCTGGCATCTGTGAATTTGAGTTTTCATAGAAAAACAAGTGTGTTTGATTTTATTTTATATTTGTAGCATTTGAATGGAAAAGCATTAGAATCGAGATAACCATCCTAAGATTTTCAATCTGGGACGGTATGTGGTTGGTTTTATGGTCTGAAATTACGTTTTACGGCCCTGCTACCGCATCGCCTTGAGACAAAATTTTAGACCATAAAACCACTCGCATACCCAGATTGAAATCTTGGCATGGTTATCTCCTTATGATCATGATCAAGCTTTATATATCTGTTTTAGACTGGATAGAAATGTGTGAATGAGGAGAAACGGTAGTTTTTTTTAATTGAAACAAGAAAATGAGCCGGACAACCTGTCTCTTCTATATTGCCCAATCCACGTGTCATATCTCTTACATGCCAACACATTAGTTAGTTTTCATTTTGTGTGTGTGTAAAGTATCGTGTTGAAACGCCATGAATAACTGATCAATTTTCTGTAGAACGGAAGATTAAAATTCTCCTGAGTGCTTGTTATATATTACACTATTTTAGTCCATGCCTCATTTGCTTTTTATATATTCATCAGTTTGGGCATTCAATGTTTTCCATCAAGATATCACTTTTTTATTAGCGCACCTCTTACAAAAAATACAATATTTGTTATTCATATAGTTGTTAAATGTTGATAAATTAAAACGTATATCTGTACTCCTTCGTAATCCTTGTCCCATCAGAGTGGATTCACAACAAAATATGTTTTTAATTAATACATGTATATAATGTCCATATTGTTTTTTTTAAACACTGTCTCTAGTTAACTTCTGTTTGGCTGTAGTATGTTGTTAGATTCTCTAAAGGTGTTGGTAATATTTGGTCAAGGCATTGCCTTTTTTTTTTGTAACCACTGCAAACACACCGTCACATGCAGAAGGGTAAGACCCCCATTTATATTCATTTTGTCATTTTTTGTTCATGCTCATTAAAGGTCTTCATCATGACCCTTGCATTGTTTCAGATGCCATCTCGCTCATATCACTAGAGCAGTGGCAGAAAAGAATGTGCAGCAACTCTGCAGTTCGGGATGAGAAGATTCTAGGCCAGTTCTCCGTATTGTATCTCGATGTACATGGAGGATGAGCCTGGCATGTAAAACCCCAATTCAGTTTTTTTGTTATCTAAAACATATTTTTTTATATATATATTATATTTAAAACTGGGGTTTATAAAATAGTAGATTTCTTTTTTATGTTGGAGTAGGTAAAAAAAATCCCACTAAATGTTTTGTACATGTATGTGATATACAAATTATGCTATGTTTGATGATTGTTTTGTGTACATCACTGTGCACAGCTTCTGGATGGCTATGTTGTGTACAGTGCTGATTTATGCATGATTATGTTGTGTAAATCTATGTATTCTGTACAATTTTATAGTGTACAGTAATGTATTCTGGGTGATTTTGTTGTGTACAGTGATGATTTGTGCATGATTATGTTGTGTACAGTGATGATTTATGCATGATTATGTTGTGTACAGTTGTAAAGTAATGTATTCGTGCAATATGAACACTTGATCACCACATAATACATAAACGTTTGTTTCATTCTTGGTTCTAACATTCTATCACTGGCCTTCTGTGTTGTCATTCATAGTTGTTGTTACGCCCATACACGACACTTATAAGTACCGCAGTTACATTTTATTTCATATCGGAATTTAAAATATTGACAAAAAATCATGAAAATAAATCTATAAAACATCACAATATTAAAACATCACAATATTACTACAGACCCATTTGCGTTCAAGTACCCCAAAAATGCATTCCGTTTGCGTTCCATTTGCATTTCATTTTCATAAATGCATTTTTTTAAAAATGCAAATCATTTGTGTTCTTGAATGCATTCTGCGTTTATAAATGAAACTATGCAACAGAATGTGTGTGTTTAAATGCACCAACAGAGGAAATGCATTTGCGTTCGTTCGTTTATCGTTTACCAATTGCAACAGCTCTCGCGATTAAATTACGCATGATATCCAGTCATGCGATTTGTATCACGAGTCGGCGACTAATGGTTATGTGATCATATTGAAGAATGAGTCCTTTTGTTGACATTATTTGTAGTGCACATTGATGATTATTCTGTTTTCTTCCGGGTTTATTTTAGTTATTTCAAACATGTAACATACAGAACACTTTATAAAAATATGCCGGATGTTTTTATCAACCTTATTTTAGTTTTATATTGGAATAATATAAAGTTTGTGCTACACAATAAATGTAATATTTCTCATTTTGAATCAGTAAAAATGAAAGTAAATGTATAATCATGCTTAATAACACCATTTACACAGTGTAATTACACAGTGTAATTCTTTGTATTGAAATACGCGCTTCGTTTATATCAAGATTTTAATTATCAACTCAGAAAGATAATACCGGAAGTTATCCGAAATGCATTTGCATTCGTTTCGTTCGTTGTGTTCGTTTCGTTCATTTTCAGCGTTTAGCGTTTTTAAAAAAATGCATTCATCCATTTTTTAAAACGCTGAACGCTGGAAACGAATGAAAAGAACGAAATGCGTTTTAAAATACAGATCGTGCAGCGTTCATTCTACGTTCATTTTCCATTCGTTCGGCGTTCGTTCTGCATTTATTTGAGGTACTTGAATGCAACTGCTTCTATAGCAACATATGCAAATGGATTGAACTGCAAGTTGTTACAACATTTGTTACAGTTCCCTCCATAAGAATTCCCAATACAGAGCTAAAACTGATCAAGTTTCATGCTAGAGGCAAGTTGCTTTTCACACAATGAAGACAAGTTTTATTTATGATTTTTTATTTAATATTTTATTGTTTAGATCCAGTTCTGTATTATAAAATCGTGTAATTTGTAATTATATATGAAATTTTTATTTTTTATTTGTTTTATTAATTTTGTAGGAATCTATGAAAATGTTGCCATGGCTTTCTTTTTGTTATTTATATTTTGTAAATATGCAGAGCATGCCATTTCTTGATTTCACATGCACTTGCAAGTTATAAATAGTAAGAAAAGTAATAAAACAATTAAATTAAAACAAATAGAAAAACATGGTTATCAGAAACTGCCTTAACTTTCTGTCAATGTAAAGCTTGGCATAATTTTCAGTACTATTGAAAAGAATGCTTTCATGTTTAGCATCATCCTCAAACCTACTGGTGATTAAGGCCACCGGCCCAAACATATGTAACGTATACAGTACAAACTTTGTTAGCGATAAAGGCCACCGGCACAAACACATGTAATGTATGCAGTGCAAACTTTATTATTGATAAAGGCCACCGGCCCAAACACATGTAACGTATGCAGTACAAACTTTATTAGTGATTAAAGCCACCGGCCCAAACACATGTAACGTATACAGTACAAACTTTGTTAGCGATAAAGGACACCGAAACAAACACATGTAATGTATGCAGTGCAAACTTTGTTAGTGATAAAGGCCACGGCCCAAACACATGTAACATATGCAGTACAAACTTTATTAGTGATTAAGGCCACCGGCCCAAACACATGTAATGTATACAGTACAAACTTTATTAGCGATAAAGGCCACCGGCACAAACACATGTAATGTATGCAGTGCAAACTTTATTAGTGATAAAGGCCACCGGCCCAAACACGTATCGTATGCAGTACAAACTTTATTAGTGATAAAGGCCACCGGCCCAAAGACCTGTAACGTATACAGTACAAACTTTATTAGCGATAAAGGCCACCGGCACAAACACATGTAATGTATGCAGTGCAAACTTTATTAGTGATAAAGGCCACCGGCCCAAACACATGTAACGTATGCAGTACAAACTTTATTAGTGATTAAAGCCACCGGCCCAAACACATGTAACGTATACAGTACAAACTTTGTTAGCGATAAAGGACACCGAAACAAACACATGTAATGTATGCAGTGCAAACTTTGTTAGTGATAAAGGCCACGGCCCAAACACATGTAACATATGCAGTACAAACTTTATTAGTGATTAAGGCCACCGGCCCAAACACATGTAATGTATACAGTACAAACTTTATTAGCGATAAAGGCCACCGGCACAAACACATGTAATGTATGCAGTGCAAACTTTATTAGTGATAAAGGCCACCGGCCCAAACACGTATCGTATGCAGTACAAACTTTATTAGTGATAAAGGCCACCGGCCCAAAGACCTGTAACGTATACAGTACAAACTTTATTAGCGATAAAGGCCACCGGCACAAACACATGTAATGTATGCATTACAAACTTTATTAGTGATAAAGGCCACCGGCTAAAACACATGTAACGTATGCAGTGCAAACTTTATTAGTGATAAAGGCCACCGGCCCAAACACATGTAACGTATGCATTACAAACTTTATTAGTGATAAAGGCCACCGGCCAAAACACATGTAACGTATGCAGTGCAAACTTTATTAGTGATAAAGGCCACCGGCCCAAACACATGTAACGAATGCAGTACAAACTTTATTAGTGATTAAAGCCACCGGCCCAAACAAATGTAACGTATGCAGTACAACCTTTATTAGTGATTAAGGCCACCGGCCCAAACACATGTAACGTATACAGTACAACCTTTATTAGCGATAAAGGCCACCGGCACAAACACATGTAATGTATGCAGTACAAACTTTATTAGTGATAAAGGCCACCGGCCCAAACACATGTATCGTATGCAGTACAAACTTTATTAGTGATAAAGGCCACCGGCCCAAAGACCTGTAACGTATACAGTACAAACTTTATTAGCGATAAAGGCCACCGGCACAAACACATGTAATGTATGCAGTGCAAACTTTATTAGTGATAAAGGCCACCGGCCCAAACACATGTAACGTATGCAGTACAAACTTTATTAGTGATAAAGGCCACTGGCCAAAACACATGTTACGTATGCAGTACAAACTTTATTAGTGATAAAGGCCACCGGCCCAAACAAATGTAACAAATACAATACCAACTTTATTAGTGATAAAGGCCACCGGCCCAAACACATGTAACGTATACAATACAAACTTTATTAGTGATAAAGGCCACCGGCCAAAACACATGTTACGTATGCAGTACAAACTTTATTAGTGATAAAGGCCACCGGCCCAAACAAATGTAACATATACAATACCAACTTTATTAGTGATAAAGGCCACCGGCCCAAACAAATGTAACATATACAGTACCAACTTTATTAGTGATAAAGGCCACCGGCCCAAACACATGTAACATATACAATACAAACTTTATTAGTGATAAAGGCCACCGGCCCAAACACATGTAACGTATACAATACAAACTTTATTAGTGATAAAGGCCACCGGCCAAAACACATGTTACGTATGCAGTACAAACTTTATTAGTGATAAAGGCCACCGGCCCAAACAAATGTAACATATACAATACCAACTTTATTAGTGATAAAGGCCACCGGCCCAAACACATGTAACGTATGCAATACAAACTTTATTAGTGATAAAGGCCACCGGCCAAAACACATGTTACGTATGCAGTACAAACTTTATTAGTGATAAAGGCCACAGGCCCAAACAAATGTAACATATACAATACCAACTTTATTAGTGATAAAGGCCACCGGCCCAAACACATGTAACATATACAATACCAACTTTATTAGTGATAAAGGCCGACGGCCCAAACACATGTAACATATACAATACAAACTTTATTAGTGATAAAGGCCACCGGCCCAAACAAATGTAACGTATACAATACAAACTTTATTAGTGATAAAGGCCACCGGCCCAAACACATGTAACGTATACAATACAAACTTTATTAGTGATAAAGGCCACCGGCCCAAACACATGTAACATATACAATACAAACTTTATTAGTGATAAAGGCCACCGGCCCAAACACATGTAACATATACAATACAAACTTTATTAGTGATAAAGGCCACCGGCCCAAACACATGTAACATATACAATACAAACTTTATTAGTGATAAAGGCCACCGGCCCAAACAAATGTAACATATACAATACCAACTTTATTAGTGATAAAGGCCACCGGCCCAAACACATGTAACATATACAATACAAACTTTATTAGTGATAAAGGCCACCGGCCCAAACACATGTAACATATACAATACAAACTTTATTAGTGATAAAGGCCACCGGCCCAAACACATGTAACGTATACAATACAAACTTTATTAGTGATAAAGGCCACCGGCCCAAACACATGTAACATATACAATACAAACTTTATTAGTGATAAAGGCCACCGGCCCAAACACATGTAACATATAAAATACAAACTTTATTAGTGATAAAGGCCACCGGCCCAAACAAATGTAACGTATACAATTCCAACTTTATTAGTGATAAAGGCCACCGGCCCAAACACATGTAACGTATACAATACAAACTTTATTAGTGATAAAGGCCACCGGCCCAAACACATGTAACATATACAATAAACTTTATTAGTGATAAAGGCCACCGGCCCAAACACATGTAACATATACAATACAAATGGAAAATAAATACAATGATTTCGTCATAGATTTTCAAAATCATTTGATCTTAAAATAGCAGAATTAAAAAATTAGTCCTTATTAATTATACAATTTCACCTTTTCGTCAATGCATAATAAACAAACATGACAAGATTCTTGATGACCGCTTCCTTATGCCAAGACATAATTATAATAAATTTATTTTAACTAGGGTATTGATAAAATTCATCCAATAAATACAACGATTTCAAATCGCTAAATAAGGGGCATATCATTACATCTCCATGCATATTTTACAACAAAATCAAAAACACCTTTCTCCAGGTATACCCAGGTATACTTGAATGTCTGCCAGTCTCTGTATATATTGAAGAGAATACTTCCATGTTTAAATAGCCCCGTTTGGTTCCCGGGGGCCCCCGTTGGTCACGGGGGCAAAGAATTGGGCCACTGCAGATCCCTTTGGAGGGGTAGGCAGAGGAGTAGAATCCCCCAAATTCATGTTCATTTGATCATTTTTTGTTCATGTTCATTAAAGGTCTTCATCATGATCCCTGCATTGTTTCAGGTGCCATCTCGCTCACATTAAAAGATCAGTGGCAGAAAAACAATAAACGTGGCTCCAGCTTAAATGGAGTTTCTACGATAGAATTTGCAGCAACTCTGCAGTTCAGGGTGAGAAGGTTCTAGGCCCATTTTCCATATTTTATCTCGATGAACATGGAGGATGATCCTGGAATGTTCATGCCTTTTAGGCGCCATATAACCTTTCTTGTGTTGGTGCGCCTTAAAACCCCAATACAATTCAATTCATGTTTAAATATTTACTGAAACGAAAAAGAAACGCAGCTCGGGAATTTCCGCTGTATATTGTATATACTGCACACTTAATTGCACTATAATATTCCAAAGAAATCCCAAGATATTTTGAAAATATGTTTTCATCACAGTACACTTTGTAACAAGAAATTTATAAATGTTGAAGTTCCTCTTTGAAAAATTGTGCCAATACTGTACTGTATTTAACGTAAAGAATTTGCAAAATTTTGCATCCTAAGTTTTCTCACATGCTTGAGCCAAACGCGTACTCTGTCAATAATGAAATTTTGAAGGAATACTATTTGCTGTGTTATTTCTTGTTCTCGTCTTTTTTTCCGAAAGAAAAGGTCTTAGGTAGCCATGTACCAATCGATTTATAGCAATATATTGTACATACAATATATAGCGGAAATTCCCGAGTTGCATTTATTTTTCGTTTCAGAATATAATATGCTAAAAATTTCGTAAAACATCATTCGAACAAACAAACATTAAAACTGACATTAAATGTAAAACAGCCATGAATATTGCCGCGTGTCCCTTTAGATTTGAATTTATTTATACATATATAATACTGTTTACATGTACTATAAACATGAAATACATTAGGGCTATTCCATTAAAACATATACCGGACCCAGGAAGGTAATTTAATAAACATTAATGGGTGAACCTTTTTTTATGAAATATGTTTCTTTAAATTCATTTGTGCATCTGTGGTTGGGTATTCAGTTTCAAATGTGCCTTCCTGGGGTCCCACGTATGTACACAGACCTAATAACAAATAGATTGGACACTATGAAAATTGTGTAAATTTCAAGTGGCACAGTTCGAAAATTTCACAAAATATTTCCCAACTTTAAACACACATATCATGAAGAGTTTTATAGATACAAGTTTCATTCAAGCCGAATACCATCACAAATTTAATTTTCTTCCCAATGATAGCATTTTGTTTTCTCTTAAATTGAGAGCAAAAAAGGAGTTTGATGGAAACTTTGACTATGTCAAAACATCGATTTTTAAGAGAAAATTGAAAAATGATGACATTTTAAACTTTAAACATTTTTCTATACAATTTCTTATTTTGAAAATAAATATAAATTATTATAATACCATTTTGCTATTCACTATGAATCTTTTGGATGTATTCCCATCAAAATCAGTAAAATAATTAAGAGAGAGAAGATAGAAGGAAAAGTTAAGGTGCCACGTGATATTTTGGTTACTTCATTGGTTAAGATAGGAAGTTTCCTATCTGTCTATAATATGTCTGTGGTATGTATTATTGGAATATTCCTTGTCATAAAATACATTTTTGAAGCAACTGTTATATGTAATAACTCACATGCAGTTTTGTTTGTTTAGTTTATCCAATGAAATGAGTGTTAATGATTGACTGTTAATGTTCTCCTTGAGAATTAAATATATCATTTCATGTTCTAAAAATGTGTTACAATTTTCTCTTGAAAAATCAAAATATGTTTAATGGAAGTTAATCAACCGGGATATGTTGCTGGTGTGTTTGTTGCATGGTCGATATTGAATATAATTTAGCAGAATACAAGTTAAAGGGACATTTGGCAATTTTGATTTGTGCAAACCATTGTTAATAGTGCAAACCATTGTTAATTTTGTTAAAGGGAGTACATCATGATTTTTAGCTCTACTGATCAGAGATCAGCAGAGCTTATGCCGTGGTCCGTCGTCCGTCTGTCCGTCCGTCCGTCTGTCTGTCCGTAAACTTTTTTTTGTAGCGACAACTCCTCTGAAACTACTGAATGGATTGTCATGAAACTTTACAGAAATGTTGCCCATGAAGTCTAGTTGATCCTAGCAAAAATTCATGTTGATGTGTAATCCAAGATGGCCGCCAAATCTAAAAATAGGTTTTTAAAAAACAAGTTTGTAGTGACTACTTCTTGAAAACTATAAGTGATATTGATATGGGACTTTTTCTAAAATGATCAGCATGACATGATGTTGGTCCTTGTCGAAAATCGTTTTGATTCGACGTTAAACATGGCTGCCAGCGGCCATCTTTGTTTACATAGAATTATATAATGAAAACTTGTAGCGACTACTCCTCTGAAACTACTTGACGGATTTTCATGAAACTTCACAGGAATGTTGCTTTTGATGTCTAATTGATCCTAGCAAAATTTTAGGTCGGCCGGAAATTCGAGATGGCCGCCACGACTAAAAATAATTTTTCAAAATACAAGTTTGTAGCGACTTCTTCTTGAAAACTATAAGTGATATTGATATGGGACTTTTTCTAAAATGATCAGCATGACATGATGTTGGTCCTTGTCAAAAATTGTTTTGATTCAACGTTAAACATGGCTGCCAGCGGCCATCTTTGTTTACATAGAGTTATATAGTAAAAACTTGTAGCGACTACTCCTTTGAAACTACGTGGCGGATTTTCATGACACTTTACAGGAATGTTGCTCTTAATGTCTAATTGATCCTAGCAAAATTTCAGATCGGCCAGAAATTCAAGATGGCCGCCACAGCTAAAAACAGATTTTTAAAAAAGAAGTTTGTAGCGACTACATCTTGAAAACTATAAGTGATATTGATATGGGACTTTTTGTAAAATGATCAGCATGACATGATGGTTATCAGAGTCAAACATTATTTTGATTCGACGTTAAACATGGCTGCCAGTGGCCATCTTTGTTTACATAGAGTTATATAATGAAAACTTGTAGCAACTACTCCTCTGAAACTACTTGACGGATTTTCATGAAACTTCACAGGAATGTTGCTCTTGATGTCTAATTGATCCTAACAAAATTTCAGGTCGGCCGGGAATTCAAAATGGCCACCACGGCTAAAAATAAATTTTCAAAAAACAAGTCTGTAGCGACAACTTCCGGAAATCAAAATCAATCAGTAGAGCTTCAAGGTCATTGACCTCTTGTTTTAGAAATATCTTAAATTATAAAAATGTTTCAATTCATGATAAAACACTTATATCCATCAAAATATGATGTTGGAACCATATTGTTAAGGTTTAAACTTCGAATACACCATATAGCTAGGACGGAATCGGGCATAAAATGCTGAAATTAACCCTGGTGCGTAACCTAGGATAGCACGTATTGCCGTACAGAATGAATTTCCTTGTAACTAAGGGGTCATTTTTAGGATCATTCATTAAGTTTAGGTGCTTTAAAATAAAAAATATCATTATTTGTCAATTTTAAGTCGGACCCCTAGACCCCTTTGAAAAGCCTGATGTACTCCCTTTAACAGTGCAAAGCATTTTATTTTTTTTGCGAATTATACAATGCTACATTTAAATTTACTGCAAAAAAACTAAGACAAATTGAACACTTCACATTGTATTACCTTTAACTTTGATTACAACATTACAAAATGATACCATATAAATAAATTGAATGGCTAATTTTAATACTCAATAAACATGGTAAATGGAGTTTCTACGATAGAATTTGCAGCAACTCTGCAGTTCAGGGTGAGAAGGTTCTAGGCCCAGTTTCCATATTTTCATGTGTTGGTGCGCCTTAAAACCCCAATTCAATTCAATTCCATATTTTATCTCGATGTACATGGATGATGAGCCTGGCATGTTCATGCCTGTTAGGCGCCATATAACCTTTCATGTGTTGGTGCGCCTTAAAACTCCAATTCAATTCAATTCAGTTATTGCTTAATAGATACTTCATCATTGCGGTGTGTCCGTTTAAAGGGACACTGTCCGTAATTAAGAAGATATTGAGCATAACCAAATAACTCTGATTTTCATTCAGTGAAATGAATACATGTAAACAAAGTGGTCCACAATATTTACAGTTTCTGCTGATCACGTGACAGCCATAAGCACTTTAGGTTTTCTGTATAGTATGTATTGCATAATATAAACGGCCCGCTCAGTTGGTAGCGCTCTCGACTACTACGCTCTCACATTATTACGCGCGCGTGTAATTTTAGTTTGAGCTGTGAGTTGAAACTCGCAAAGAGGTACTTCTTTTTTTTGTACAGCTATTGAATTCCGTCAAATAATCTTGTTATTAGCACTACTGATCAGAGATCAGTAGAGCTTATGCCGTGGTGCGGCGTCCGTCGTCCGTCCGTCTGTAAAAATTGTTTTGTAGCAACTACGCCTCTGAAACTATAAAATGGATTTTCATGAAACTTTACAGAAATGCTGCCCATGAAGTCTAGTTGATTCTAGCAAAAATTCATGTTGATGTTAAATCCAAGATGGCCACCAAATCTAAAAATAGATTTTAAAAAAACACGATTGTAGCGACTACTTCTTGAAAACTATAAGTGATATTGATATAGGACTTTCTCTAAAATGATCAGCATGACATGATGTTGGTCCTTGTAGAAAATCGTTTTGATTCAACGTTAAACATGGCTGCCAGCGGCCATCTTTGTTTACATAGAGTTATTTAGTAAAAACTTGTAGCGACTACTCCTCTGAAACTACTCGACGGATTTCCATGAAACTTCACTGGAATATTGCTCTTGATGTCTAAATGATCCTAGCAACATTTCAGGTTGGTCGGAAATTCAAGATGGCCGCCACAGCTAAAAATAGATTTTCAAAAAACAAGTTTGTAGCGAGTACTTCTTGAAAACTATAAGTGATATTGTTATGGGACTTTTTCTAAAATAATCAGTATGGAGGGATGTTGATTCTTGTCGAAAATTATTTTGATGCGACGTTAAACATGGCCGCCAGCGGCCATCTTTGTTTACATAGAGTTATATCATGAACACTTGTAGCGACTACTCCTCTGAAACTACCTGATGGATTTTCATGAAACTTCACAGGAATGTTGCTCTTGATGTCTAATTGTTCCTAGCAAAATTTCAGGTCGGCCGGAAATACAAGATGGCCGCCAGTGCACAAAACATTCTCTTTCCAGAAGAAAGAAATTGATTGAAGAAAAATATAAAATTTCAAGTTTGACCTCTTACGCATCTATTCTCAAAATAACAGCAACACACACAGAATGCAGGGATGCAAGTATGCAATACGAACCAGTCATACTTGCATACAAGGCGGTAGACCTATTGTCAACCCTTTTGTGTTTGTGATGTCGTTTGCATTTTTTATTACTTTTGCCTTTTCGTTTGTCTGTTTGCGTGTTTGTTTTTGTGTTTTGTGGTTGACTGTTTTTATTACTTTTGCATTTTCGTTTGTATGTTTGCGTGTTTGTTTTTGTGTTTTGTGGTCGACTGTCGTTCTTGAATGCTGCTTTCCCTGTCCCATATTTTTATCCTTCTTTGCAGATGCTCGATCCTATACATAATCAAGGATTACGACTCGCCTTAGGTGCCTTTCGTACATCACCAGCCGAAAGTCTATATGTTGAAGCTAATGAACCATCACTGTCTCATAGACGGGACAAATTAGCCCTTCAATATGCCATTAAATTAAAATCTAACCCTTCAAACCCAACTTTCGATAATGTTTTTAATCCTAGTTGTGAACCTCTTTTTGATCGAAAACCGAAGACCATTTGGTCTTCGTATTAAACCAAAATTAAGAGACACTGAAACCGACCTAAATTTGATTGCCAAGTACAAAGTACCACAAATTCCACCGTGGACTTTGGAAACACCAACAATTATTTTTGATCTTTGTTATAATAACAAATCCAGTACAGACCCTACTGTCTTTCAAAGCAAATTTAATGAAATTAAATCGAAAAACAGTAACTTTCAACATATATATACACAGATGGCTCTAAGGATGGAGATAAGGTAGCTGCAGCAGCTGTTCACAAACACAGCATAAAGAGCCGCCTGCCTGACAAGGCCTCTATCTTTTCAGCTGAACTTAAGGCAATCTTTTCGGATTCCCTTTCATCTCTTCAAGCACTGGGTAATATGAAACAT
Organism: Cyrtodaria siliqua; assembly: GCA_037043455.1. Classification (NCBI taxonomy): domain Eukaryota; kingdom Metazoa; phylum Mollusca; class Bivalvia; order Adapedonta; family Hiatellidae; genus Cyrtodaria; species Cyrtodaria siliqua. Next base: position 2,730 of record JAWPHD010010455.1, on the reverse strand, counting down.
GATAACCCAGTTGTGCTTCAACTTTTAGAAAAGTACAATTCTCTTATAATTGATAATGTTATTTTTCTCTGCTGGCTTACAAGCCATGTAGGAATACGTGGTAATGATAGAGCAGATTAGCAGCAGCATTAGATTTACATATATCTAATACCAAATTACCTTATACTGATTTTAAAAGTTGTATTAACACATATATTCGTAACTCTTGGCAAACCGCTTGGGATTTGTCAGTTAACAATAAACTCCATTCAATTAAACCGTTACTCGGAGAAGGGCGTTCTTCTAGTAGACCCATTCGTCGAGAGGAAGTTGTCCTAGCCCGGTGCAGAATAGGGCATACACGTTATACTCATTCATATTTATTACAAGGTGAGCAATTACCAGAATGTATACCCTGCTTTGCATCGTTAACGGTCAAACACATATTGTTGGAATGTGTAGACTTTGATCCTATGCGTCAAAGGTACTACAATGTTAATACTATGACCGAGTTATTTAATACTATAGCTTTTAGTCTAGTTTTAGATTTCCTGAAAAGTCGGACTATATAAATCATTATAATATGTTCTTGTATATATTTACTTTTTTACATACCCGTTTTCGGGCATTTGTTGATTTACATATATATATAGTTTATATTACTACCATATCATCCCTTATTTTTTAATAGTTTTATCTTGATATTTTTACATTAATTTTTAATTAATCCTTCATTTCTTCATCTTTCGTCGCCCCAGTCGGTGGTGGGGTGATAAGAATCAACCGACTGCTCGTTACTTAGCAGGGGGGTAGGACCCCCCCCCCCCCCCCCCCCCCCCGAAATGTAACCCACCTGTTGGCCGTGGGTGGCGACCCGTGTCGTTGGAGGAGGGAATCCTGGTGGTTGAGTGACGTGGAGATCTGGTAGTTATCTCCACGTTACAACACACCACTTTGGTCTTGTTCCCTTTTATTTTGTCCTGTTTAAACATAATGTAGAAAGGATCCTTTATGGCGGTGGCGTTAGGGCTAATCATGTATTTCTGAACGCTATATGGCTATACTCATGCCACTTTTAAGCGGAACATGAGTGCGGCTCTTCGACTTTTTAGTTAAGGGGTTATGTCCGCTGGGTGGTATGGGGGTGTCTGATGCCTTAGTTTTATATGAGTATACTCTTCACGTATTCTTGGCATTTGTCTGTCGGATATCCACAGCAAATGTCCCCTTGTTGGACTCCGAGGTGGGTGGGAAGCGTAAAGTGTGAATACCAATTCCCCATTATGGGACGAAAAAACGCACACACTACCAATATTCCATCAACTTCAGTTTCTGGTTCTAAACGTTCCAGAAATGGACCAGGACCTCAGTCAGACTCTAAGTCTGACTCGGACACTGGTATTTCACATCTGAATTGGCCTCGATTTCTTAATGTTATATCATTAGATGAATCCCGACCTATCACAAATCTCTCTCCTTTCGCTTTCTCCAAGGCTTTACTCGGCATTGCCGGTGAGCCGAGGAGTGTTAAGAAACTTAAAAACCACAAACTTCTTGTCGAGTGTGACCGTAAATCACTCTGACAACCTTCTTAAAATCAGGTCTTTTGTCAATATCCCTGTTGAGGTGATACCTCATATCTCCCTCAACACCTCAAAGGATGTGGTACGCTCTAGGGAACTGGAGCACTGCACCGTTGAGGAAATGACGCTTAACCTCAAATCACAAGGTGTGACTGAAGTAGTTCGTCTAAATACAAGGCGGAGTGGCATTTTCACTCCTACTAATACATTCGTGCTTACTTTCAGCACACCAACTCTTCCTAAAACAATTAAAACAGGATATATTATTCTCTCAGTAGACCCTTTCATCCCAAAACCCTCTCAGATGTTTCACTTGCCAAACTTTTGGGCATCATCGAGAAAGATGCAAGAGAATTGCCATTTGCGCGCGCTGTGGCCAACAGGGTCACAGCGATTTCTCTAATTGCAAAAATCCCGCCTCTTGCGTTAATTGCAAGGGGGCCCACGGGGCTTTCTCGAAAGACTGTCCGAAATGGAAACACGAGAGAGAAATTCAGAAAATAAAAATAGAAAAAAATATCTCCTTTCCTGAAGCTAGGAAACTTGTTGAGTGCCTTACTCCGCCCACTCCATCTGGCAAATCATATGCCGATGCGAGTAGGGTTGAGAAACCGGCTGCCAGGTCAATCGCGGCGCAGACCGTGGTGACCTGACCAATAGGCTCCGACGGATTTACTACTTTACCACTCTCTGTTCAGAATTCCTCTACAACCGCTTCAGCTTCAGAAACTGTGGTCCTTTCAAATAAGCCTCCTGTGGCTCCCAAACCTCTTATGGCTTCCAAGCCTAAAACTTCTTCAACTATACCGTCAACAACTCCTACATCTACTGCATCTACTTCATCTATTTCGAAATCGACGCACTCAGGTGCCACCAAGAGTCCACCAAACCCGACGAACTCTTCCAAGAGTTCGTCAAATGCTGCCACGGACGTGACAGCAAGGAAAAAAGAAAACTCCCGGGTTAGGGAAGCAGTCAAAAGGATCTGATGATCCGATAGAACTGCACAACAGATTTGGAGGCCTGGAGATGGAGGTTGATCCAGCACATCTGCTGGAACTCCCAAAATCTCCAAAGTCACCAAGGTCTGTCAAACTCAAAGGCCGTATACCCGTACTTCCGCCTTAGTGACATCAAAATCAAATAAGGTCATTCAATGGAACTGCCG
>JAWPHD010010454.1:0-93544 GCA_037043455.1 Cyrtodaria siliqua | reverse complement strand
TGTTTCTGCAGATATACAAAGGGCACACAGATCTCGTAAGATGTATATCTACTGACCCTAGTGGTCAGTGGCTGGTGTCTGGATCAGATGACCAGACCATCCGAGTGTGGGAGGTGTCAACCGGCAGGTGTGTGAAGACATTCAAAATCGAGGGCACAGTGAAGAGTATTACCTGGAACCCCAACCCGGCCATCAGTCTTATTACGTGTGCTATGTAAGTATAACCTAGAACCCCCACCTGGCCATCAGTCTCATCACGTGTGCTATGTAAGTATAACCTAGAACCCCCACCCTGCCATCAGTCTCATCACGTGTGCTATGTAAGTATAACCTGGAACCCCCACCCAGCCATCAGTCTCATCACGTGTGCTATGTAAAGTTAACCCCTTTAAACACAGCTGGTATCATGGTCATAATAATAAAGTAATTTTTAGAGACAAGTGTGTTGATATTTCATTGCTTGTAATTTTCATAGACACAAGTGTTCTCATCTTTGATAGTCTAGACAAGTGTTCGAATATTTGTTTGACTGTAATTTTCATAGACACACGTTTTCTGATATTTGACTATAATTTTCAGAAACAAGACCGTGTTCTGATATTTGATTGCCTGCAATTTTCAGAGACAAATGTGTTCTGATATTTGATTGCCTGTAATTTCAGAGACAAGTGTACTGGTATTGATTGCCATTTAATTTAATTTAATTTAATTTTCAGAGACAAGAGACAATTGTATTGATGTTTGATTGCCTGTAATTTTCAGAGGCAAGTGTTCTGATATTTGATTGCCTGTAATTTTCAGAGACAAGTGTGTGCTGATAATGAACCCTGGTGTTGGAGACAAGTTACTAGTAGCAAACACAGACAACATGTTGAATGCATATGAACAACAGGATGAAAGTTCAGGTTAGTCTTGAGAAACGTGTACATAATAACAGTTACTATGTCTCGGGGCTTTCATTAATAGCCTGAAGTCAGGTGATTTACCCTTCTACTTTTTGGTTAGCTGCCAGGCTTCTTTAACAGTCCCCAAAACAACAACAACAATAAGAACTAGATTTTGATCAGAACCTGATCAAACATGGCCTTTCCTTATCAGACAAAGTAAGCCAAAATCCCCCCCCCCCCCCCCCCCCCCCCCCCCCCCCCCCCCCCCCACACACACACACCTCCTCCATCCGCAGCACTGACCTACAAGAAAAAAAAAAAAAAAAAAAAAAAACCTTGGACACTGTGTTTGTTGGTGACGTCAGGTAAACAAGTGTGTCACATAACACACCACGTGATCAACCTTAACATTCTTACCATCCGCAGTATGATGTTGCACAACAAGCGATAAAGCCGAAAAAGTAAACCATCCGCAGTATGATCTTACGCAACAAGTGATAACGAGAAACACTTATAACAAGAATTTCCATTTTTAAACAGTTATATAGGAAAAAACGTAAAATCATACTGGATGACGTCATGACGTCACAATGATCGGTGACGTTAAAGACAATGACCGTGATTGATTTACAGGCAAAACTGGACGAAAAATACAATTTGCACCAAAATGACCTTTTATGACTTAAGACGTCAAAGGCTGACGTCACATTTAATGATGTCTTGACGTCATTTTATGTTCTTGCACAACTAGACCCTAAACTGTACCAGCTGCGAAAGTTTCATTCAAATCCGGTCATAAATGTTTGAGATCTAGCGCTAACAAGATTTGTATCATGACGTCACTGGCGGCCATCTTGGATGACGTCAACACCCCAAAAGCTTCGGGACACTATTCCAGCCTGAGTTCTATCATTGTGTAAAATTTCGAGGCCGTGCGACCAGTCCTACTATGAAAAGTGCTGGGGAGAAGAAGAAAAATAATAATAATAATAATAAGAATAAACAGAACGAAAACAAGAGGTCTTTCCACTGAAAGGTGGAAAGCCCTAACTATAAATCATCCATCTACTTCTAAACCCTGCAACTCAAAAACTAGAAACAGCCCTGACTAGCACCACACAATCTTTATTTCACTCACCATTAACACGATAGTTACGTTGAATTGGATTTTATGGCGCAGCAACACAAAAAAGGTTATGTGGCACCAACAGGAATGATCATTCTAGGCCCTCCCTTCATTTACATTGAGATAAAAAATATGCAGAATGGACCTAGAACCTTCTGACCTGCAGAATTGCTGGAAATTCTGTTGACATCTTTTGCTGAAGCCGCGACAGTTGCCTTTGATGTGAGATTAGAAATAATTGTGCAGTTACGACTATGATGTCGTAAACTGCAAATGCCGAGATACCTGATACATCAACTTGGAAAAAAAAATAGATACTCGTTGTGTACTCATAAAAGCCCCACTTTTACAAAGTCAAGTGGGGGCTATACAGGTATCACGCTGTCTGTAGTGTCATGTCGCATTACACATTGGGTTCCGTAACACATTTTTATTACTTGCAAACTCAAACAGATTTGAATGAGTTGTTCCCAAACTTCCTATACACATAAAAACTGATGACAAACAAATATTTTAGACATTTATTATGGCTCCCCCACACAAAGTGTGGTAGGGGAGCCATATTGTTTTTGTGCTTTCTGTCTGCGTGTCTGTAGGTCTGTGTCTCAAACGATGTCCGATCAATAACTAGAGAATGGTTGGACCTAGGGTCCTCAAACTTGGAAGGATGGTTGGTCATGACAAGTAGATGACCCCTATTGATTTTGGGGTCACTAGGTCAAAGGTCAATGTTGCAGTGACATTGACTATTTTTGTGCTTTCTGTCTGCGTGTCTGTAGGTCTGTGTCTCAAACGATGTCCGATCAATAACTAGAGAATGGTTGGACCTAGGGTCCTCAAACTTGGAAGGATGGTTGGTCATGACAAGTAGATGACCCCTATTGATTTTGGGGTCACTAGGTCAAAGGTCAATGTTGCGGTGACATTGACTATCAAAACGATGTTCGATCAATAACTAGAGAATGGTTGGACCTAGGGTCCTCAAACTTGGAAGGATGGTTGGTCATGACAAGCAGATGACCTCTATTGATTTTGGGGTAACTAGGTCAAAGGTCAAGGTTGCGGTGACATTGACTATCAAAACGATGTCCGATCAATAACTAGAGAATGGTTGGACCTAGGGTCCTCAAACTTGGAAGGATGGTTGGTCATGACAAGTAGATGACCCCTATTGATTTTGGGGTCAAAGGTCAAGGCCGTAGGTCTGTCTGTGTCACAGACGATGTCCGATCAATAACTAGAGAACGGTTGGACCTACGGTCCTCAAACTTGGAAGGATGGTTGGTCATGACAAGTAGATGACCCCTATTGATTTTGGGGTCAAAGGTCAAGGCCGTAGGTCTGTCTGTGTCACAAACGATGTCCGATCAATAACTAGAGAATGGTTGGACCTACGGTCCTCAAACTTGGAAGGATGGTTGGTCATGACAAGTAGATGACCCCTATTGATTTTGGGGTCACTAGGTCAAAGGTCAAGGTCGCGGTGACCTTGACTATCAAAACGATGTCCGATCAATATCTAGAGAACGGTTGGACCTAGGGTCCTCAAACTTGGAACGACGGTTAGTCATGACAAGTAGAGGGGTCGTAGTGACCTTGACTATTAATACGATGTCCGATCAATAACTAGAGAACGGTTGGACCTAGGGTCCTCAAACTTGGAACGACGGTTAGTCATGACAAGTAGAGGGGTCACTAGGTGAAAGGTCAAGGTCGTAGTGACCTTGACTATTAATACGATGTCCGATCAATAACTAGAGAACAGTTGGACCTAGGGTCCTCAAACTTGGAAGGATGGTTGGTCATGACAAGTAGATGACCCTATTGATTTTGGGGTCAAAGGTCAAAGTTGCGGTGAAACGATGTCCAATCAATAACTAGAGAATGGTTGGACCTAGGGTCCTCAAACTTGGAAGGATGGTTGGTCATGACCAGTAGATGACCCTATTGATTTTGGGGTCACTAGGTCAAAGGTCAAGGTTGCGGTGAAACTATGTCCGATCAATAACTAGAGAAAGGTTGGACCTAGGGTCCTCAAACTTGGAAGGATGGTTGGTCATGACCAGTATATGACCCCTATTGATTTTTTAATTTAGATTTTTTTTAATTTTTTTTTTTTTTAAATATTTTTTAATTTTAATTTTTTGTTAATTTTTTTTTATATTAATTTTGATTTTTTTTTTGATTTTTTTTTTTTTTTTTTGATTTTTTTTAAATTTTTGCATAAGAAGTTTTAGGGTCGACCCTTTAAAAAAATAGGGTCGGTCGGGTTAATTGAACCACACATATTTTTTTATGTGGCCTTACTGATACAGATAGTAGATACAGTCACAGGGATATTGAATATCAAAACGAACTCAGGTCAATAAAGAACAGTTGGACCTAGAGTCGTCAATTATGTCTGTTCGGGCGAGTGGGGGAGCCATACGTTTTTGTCCCATGGACAATAACAATTTCTAGTTATTCTTGAGTTGGCCCATCCTCATCGGATGTATCAAAAAAGCGAGGGTATTCATCACCTTCAGTGATAGTTTTAGTTAGTCAAGTATTACTGATCGACTCTTTTGGATTGTTTCAAAATGTATGATTGACTGAATACAAATTTGAAAAACGACAACAATTATTGCCTGTTTATGTATACCGATATATATATATACTTGTATATCTATAATATTTTGTTTTATTTTTTAGATTCCAAACTGTCGGTTTCGTGGAATGTGCATGAAGGACAAGAGTATGAGGATGGATTCAGATTAAAGATTCAACATCCATTTGTAAGTACATTGTACTGAATATTTGACTCGGCACACAGGTATCTCTGTGTCCACCATCTTCAGGCGTCCACCTGAAGTTACATTTTAATTCTGACCATTAATGTAACATTTAAACATTAATTTGATTTGTGGGGCCTGGCATGGCCCAGCGGAAAGCATGGTGGACTTGAAATCTGGAGGACCCTGGTTCAAGCCTAATCTGCGACGCTGAGGTTTGTTGGTGTGTCCTTGGGGAAAGACACGTTCCCTTAGCCTCGTGTCAGATAGGGAAGTAAGTCTGCCAGTTTCATGTAGCCAAGCCTATCCTCTAAAACACATTAAGAACCACAGGGATCTATTCTTTGGTAAGAGTAGGGCAGGTTCCCGGATTCCTATATATCCTCTCTCTCTGGGACGGCTCTACATAACCAATATTGTGTTGATGAGCCATTAAACATTCATTTCAGTTGATTTGATTTCATATATATTGATGAAATCATTACTTGGGAATCGATCAAACAACACATAATATTATGCTTGGGGCGATTCCAGAATTAACCATATGTGGGGTCGGGCGGTATAGTCATTTTTTTTTAGATGGGTCATGTGGTAATTCTGAAATTTTAATTGATACATGGTGGGGTTCTGAATTAATTTTTTTATGGTTGGTGGTGTCTGTAGTCATTAAAAATAATCAAGATGGGGTATCTCTAACGAATAAATCAAGATGGGATCTCAAAAAACATTAATCAAGATGGGTGTTTTTTTCTCGAATACTCGATTTGTAATCTCTGGGATGTAAACTTGGATTTCAAGAAAAATAATGGTGTCGTCTATAACAACGCGGGTCTCCAAAATAAATGGTGGTTAAATCGCCACGGCATTATTACCAGCCTAAATTACGCGTAGATATCATGTTAGTTTTGCGATATCTTGATGAAAACGCTGCATTTTTTGGCACAGACATTTGCAAACATTCCACTATAAAGATCGAATTTTGAGGCTGTTTATACCTGATTCCGGTTTTGGACCTGCAGTTTACCGAAGATGTTTGTCTGGGGCTGCAACTTGATAAAAAAATGTTCGCGCATGATGCTATCGAAAAATAGCCAGTCTACCACCCGGCAGACTGGCTATGTGAACAGCAGTTTTCCGAAGAGGTTATTAAACTCTTCAAGGGTAACTACTTTACACCTGAATTTCTAAGATAATTATGAAAGAAGGAGAAGAAGAACGGAGAATTGAATTTTCATAATCGGTTTTCGCGAATCATATTAAAATCGTCTAATAAATAAAACAGACTGTGATTGGTCAAAGGCAATTCTAGGGAATCAGAGACTAATGTTTACCAATGTAAAGTCATGGATTGGATAAAGTATAATGACTGAAATAAGAAAAGTTGAGAATTCAAACATAAATATGTTTTCTTCAAAATGGAACCTTTAATGCAAATTTTTGTTGTTATTTTTAGCTCTACTGGCGAGTTGTCCGTCGACTGTCTGTTAACTTTTGCCTCGTTACCACGATAGCACCTTCATTTTACATCCGATCTTTTTCGAACTTTACCATTGTTGATATCAATGAAAGCTCTGACGAGTACGAAAACCAGCCACAAATAACACCAGATTTATGGCCTTTGATTTTGTTAATATTGCTATATTTGGCCTCGTTAACACGATAGAGCCTTAATTTTTCTGTTCTTTACCAATCTCTACCAAATTGTTGATATCAATGAAAGCTCTGACGAGTACGAAAACCAGCCACCAATAACACCAGATTTATGGCCTTTGATTTTGTTAATATTGCTATATTTGGCCTTGTTAACACGATAGAGCCTTAATTTTTCTGTTCTTTACCAATCTCTACCAAATTGTTGATATCAATGAAAGCTCAGACGAGTTGGAAAACCAGCCAGATCGGACAATTTACACTGGAGTTATTGCCCTTGATTTTGTATGCTATAATTTGACCTCGCTAACACGATAGGGCCTTTATTTTTCACCTGATCGTTTTCAGTCTTTACCAGATTGTTGTACCAATGAAAGCTCGAACTAGTTTGAAAACCAGCCAGGTCGGGCAATTTACACCGGAGTTATGGCCCTTGAATTAGTTAAAATTGCTATATTTTGCCTTGTTAACACGATTTTTAGCTCTACTGGCCAAGGCCAGAAGAGCTTATGGGATGGCGAGTTGTCCGTCGTCCGTCCGTCGTCCGTCCGTCGTTAAATTTTGTCTTGTTAAGACGATAGGGCCTTCATTTCTCATCCGATCTTTACCAAACTTTAACAGGTTGTTAATATCAATGAAAGCTCGGATAAGTTCGAAAACCAGCCAGATCGACCCAGTAACATCGGAGTTATGACCCTTGATTTAGTTAAAAATGCTGTATTGCTATATTTTGCCTCGTTAACACGATAGGACCTTCATTTTTAGCTCTACTGGCCAAGGACCAGAAGAGCTTATGGGAAAGCGAGTTGTACGTCGTCCGTCCGTCGTTAAATTTTGTATCGTTAAGACGATAGGGCCTTCATTTCTCATCCGATCTTTACCAAACTTTAACAGGTTGTTAATATCAATGAAAGCTCGGACAAGTTCGAAAACCAGCCAGATCGGACCAGTAACAGCGGAGTTATGGCCCTTGATTTAGTTAAAAATGCCTATTTTGCCTCGTTAAGACGATAGGGCCTTCATTTTTCATCCGATCTTTACCAAACTTTACCAGATTGTTAATATCAATGAAAGCTCGAATGAGTTCGACAACCAGCCAGATCGGACCAGTAACAGCGGAGTTATGGCCCTTGATTTAGTTAAAAATGCTATATTTTGCCTCGTTAAGACGATAAGGCCTTCATTTCTTATCTGATCTTTACCAAACTTTAACAGATTGTTAATATCATTAAAAACTTAGACAAGTTTGAAAACCAACCAGATCAGACCAGTAACAACGGAGTTATGGTCCTTGATTTAGTTAAAAATGCTATATTTTGCCTCGTTAAGATGATAGGGCCTTCATTTTTTATCCGATCTTTACCAAACTTTAACAGATTGTTAATATCAATGAAAGCTCGGACAAGTTCGAAAACCAGCCAGATCGGACCAGTAACAGCAGAGTTATGGCCCTTGTTTTAGTTAAAAATGATATAGTTTGCCTCGTTAAGACGACAGGGCCATCATTTTTCATCCGGGGGCGTCCGTGGCCGAGTGGTTAGAGTCTCTGACTTGGAATCATTTGCCCCTCACCGCTGTAGGTTCGATCCCTCAGGGTCCTAGGAATCTTTATGTGAGGAAGCTATCCAGCTGGCTTGCGGAACGTCGGTGGTTCTACCCAGGTGCCCGCCCGTGCATGAAAATTGCCCGGAGGGGCATCTGGGGTCTTCCTCCACCAGTGGAAGCTGGAAAGTCGCCATATGACCTTAGCTGTTGGTGCGACTATAAAATCCAATTCAATTCAATTCAATTCATTTTTCATCCGATCTTTACCAAACTCTACCAGATTGTTAATATCATTGAATGCTCAGACGAGTTTGAAAACCAGCCGGATGGGTCTATTTATACAGGAGTTATGACCCTTGATTTTCTGAAATGTTCATCTACATCTACTATTAACATCTATATACATTTCTCCGAATTTCTACAAAATTAATGTTCAAAGTTAAGTTCTTATGATGCTAATTATGAAAGAAGATTTCTAGAGAATTTGATTTCTCATATCAGTTTTCGAGGGTGGAGTGGGGGGGGGTTTAAGTTTCAATCTAGTAACACATACTTTGACATGAGGCCAGAAGTATTACATTAAAAACTTGTTCATGCCATGGGTAGGTAGGGAAACTGCAAACCAACAATGTTTATGTTCAGCCTAAGCTTACCATTTAGTTCAATCTGACATATCAGTAGATGTTTACAACCCACATTTGTCATTTGATTTCAGGCAAAAGCAAATAACCCCTGTATATAAAAGCAATATTGATGCACAATTATTATCACTGCAGCTTTGTTTCTGAGGAGGGAGATCTTAAACATGAACAGGATATGGCTCTCCCTGCATACAGGACAGAGAGTTTTACATCCTCGCCAAAGGATGACATGTTTTCTGTCCAATTCAAGAACAATTAAAACCACTCTCAGCACTATTGGCAGGGTTTGACATTAACAGTTGTCCCCTTGACCTGTGCCATGTAGATTCTACTGGGGACAAGTTAATTGTCCCAGGTGACCTGTCCTACGGACAACTAAATTTTATAAAAAGAAATGAATTTTACATCTTTAAAACTTGTTACTGAAAAAATGTCATAACATTGGTGAGCACATTGTATTAAATGACAAATACAAACCATCTTGTTTTCATTGGTGGAATGCAACTGAGGGAATGTCATGTCACTTTCATGATTGATCTTGTTTTTTTGTATCACTTTTACATGAATTGTGGGGACAAGTAAATTTGACTGGGGGCAAGTAAATTGTGTAAGTTACTTGTCCTGGACAAGTTGTTGAAAACAAGTTAATTTCAAACCCTGATTGGTTATATCAACGCAGAATTCAATTGTGTATTGGGCCTATTAAACATTCAACAACCAACAAACATTCAGGATGGCCTTGACCATATTTCTCTGCTTACAACACAAATTTGTTTTCCTCAGTTTGTAGAACTGAAGTGGTGCATGTTACACATGAGACATAATTTCCCTACTTTTTGTGCCAGCTCAATTGAAGATGCTAGCCATCAGCTGTTCACAAGCTTTGTGTAATTCAACAATAGCCTTATGCCTAGAGAATTGATACAGTATTTTGTATTTTTTATGTTTATTTCTAATCATAAAGAATAATAAAACTGACCTTGTGTTCTGTTCCTTATTTATGATTTAAAAAAAAAATATTGTCGTTTGCATGTGTATTGAATTTAAAATGGTTTTCGTATTTTATACTTAGACCAAATACAATAATATCTTAGGTTCCTGTTATATCAGAAGAAAATAGGGACAGTAGGTGACTAGGTCTGTGCAAAAAATAAATAATTATGCTCCGTCCACAATAATTATTGCTTCAAACGACTTCTCCTCTAAAACCGCATGGCCAGTTTTGACTTCTTTAGGAAAAAACTTCAAAAATCTTCTTTTATGATACCACAAGGCAAATCTTCTTTTCTAAAACTGCAAGAGCCAGAAGGCTCAATCTGTCATGGCCTCTTTAGCAAGTAGAGTGATATAGGCCCTCATAGACCTCTTGTTTCATCTTGTTAACATAACAGAGGCTACATTTCTTAAGCAATCTTAACCAAACTTGCACGGATTGTATTTGACCATAAGATTTTGGAGAAGTTTGATAATGGGCCAGTACTCAGGTGAGCGATATAGGGCCATCATGGCCCCCTTGTTTGTAATCATCATGAAATGGGTTGGAAATACAATATAATTTAAATAGATTATTTAATGGGTAGGTTTGTTTATGAAATAATCTTTCACTTGACGGGAAGTATGGTTTGTTTCATGGCAAGTAAAACTCTTTTTATGAATTTCACATTTTAACTTAACAACCAAAAAAAAAAATACAGTTTTTACCTTAAAGGGACACACGGCAATCTTTGATTTTTTAAAACTCACAGCCTCCCGTTAGTTTTTCACATAACTTGCATTTGTTCAATCATTCATATTAATTATAAGAAAAGTATATAAAGAACAAATAAAAACTTTTATTTTTTTATTTAATTGTATGCAAAGCATGATATTGGATTACTAAATTGAGATGTTAATTTCGATGCTTGATAAAAACGTAAAGATTGCAGTGTGGCCCTTTAAAAGTAGGGGCTGGGCATTCATTATAGGAGTATGAGCATTTATTACTTTATTATTATTTTTTGTGTTCCTTGAAACCATAGGATAATAGCATGAAGCATCTTATCGAAATACAGCAGAGAATATAGTTCCCATTGGTCACATTTAATCTTTTAAAGATACATTAGAATGAAAGTGAACAAAGGAAGATTTTGTTTCATTTAAACAAAATGCATGAAATTATACCGAAGCAAAAGATCATGGAAAAACAATAAAATAAGAAATTATACTAAAGTCATGAAATAAGCCTAAATATAAGATTGCTAAAAAATTTAAAATATTGAGAAGCTGCAAATTTAAAAAAATAATGATTGCCATGTTTTCCTTTAAATAAAACCATGATTTAACCCTGAAAATAACGGTGTTGTTTTTTGCACCCACAGCATAGGTGTAAGCATGAAAGAAGATTCACTCTTTGTTTTCTATATAACTTTATTCTATTATGATATATTCAGAATAATGTCAGGTGAGTTAATTATTTCTGAAACCTAGTGTCACATGAAATAGTTTCATAAATTGTCTCTAATTCCAGTTCAGATAAAATCCATTGTGTGTTGTAAATATGTTCTTTTAAAAATAAAAATAAAAATAAAAATAATCTGTCTTCCTCTTCTTAAATTGTTGTATAAAGATCAAAAACAAATTATTCATTATCTTCAATGTAATCTATTTTGATTATTTTCTGGACAAGTCAAACACTACAATGTGATTAGACTCCATGGTAACAAGGAGTCTTGAGTTGGCAGAGTCGTACCATAGAGACTTGGGCTTCTTTAATCCATGTGACTCATCCAGCAGGACACCAAGCTTCTGTCCTTCATGGCTGATCTGGAGGATGTTGTTGGAGTCGCGGTCACAGACAAACATCTGGCCGCTAGATCCTGGGTAGACAACACAACAGGCACCCTTGAGGTCTGGGTCAGTAAACTGTGACAGCTTGTTGCCTTGACGATCAAGGGTTATGACCCCATTAACTATGTCTGAGACTTGGATCAGTGTGTTGTCGGTGGATACAGCAATATGTAATGGAAATGAGAACATCTGCTGCCCGGCTGCATCTGTCTGGTATGTACGCAGTCGCTTGCCGGACGTGTTGTAGGTGTGTATCTGACCTGGAGTGAATAAACATGAGACAAGCAGTTCTGTATTGATGTAGGCCACACCATAGCAGTATTGACCAACACTGAATGACTTTGTCAGTGCCATTCTTTGACCCAGAGACACAAACTGAATCTTATTGCTCCTTGCCAGTGTTACAGCTGCCTCTCCAGGACCAGTAGCACACACTCCATATGGCCCACTGGGAGAAGGAAAGTCACACGAGTCTGTCACCTTATATGATTGGTCAAGTCGCTTTAACTTGTTATTGACATGGTCAGTGATCAGCATTGTGCCATCTGGCAGCAGACAGGAGCCACAGATATTGCAGTCATGTGAGTCACCTTTGACCTTCACGTCATAATGACCTCTGAGAGAAGCTGTATAAAGCCGGTCACCAAGGTCAGCCTGTTTGAAATCTCCAAGTGACTTCACACTCCTGATGACATCTTCTATGGTTGTATTTATCTGGAAATACAGTGGTTTTGGTTTAAGACGAGCTTTCATTTCCTGTAGGAGTTTCTCACCATCGTTTTGGTTCTGTTTACTCATTTTGGTGTAAACAAATACTTGTGGCTCATTATCTTTATTGACGTTCTTTAGTTGGTCGATACTTGCTTCCATCCTTGATATAATTTCTTCCAGAGCTTTTATATCCAGGTTTAGCCTTTCTTCATATTCCTTGTGCTCTGCCTGAACTGTATCGCATGCTGCCTTCTCCAGGACATCTAGATGCTGGTTTATAGTATTGCGGAAATTGCGGATCTTGGTTAGGCAGATGTTTTTATCTTTTTCGAGTTTTCTCTTATCTTTTTTTGTTTTCTTCAACTCTTCTAGCTGGGACTGGACTTTACCTATGGTGGCCTTAATAGTTTTGTATTCCTGACTTTTGGTGACATCTCTCGCTGCATCCCGGATATAAGTAATGTCGACACAGGCCCTGAAAATAGAAAGTCACATCAATGTATAGTCTTTAACAAAATCAGTGTGTACCAGCCATATTTCCCCTAATAAGAGTGCCTGCCCTAGAATTAGTCCCCCCACCCCCCACACACACCTTTTCCAAAAAAACAAAAAACAAAAAACAAAAAAATATCATCAAAATTCAATACAGTTTTAATCTTTTGTATCCAAAACAACTACAGCAAAATTAAAATTCAATAAATGTTTGATCTTTTGTATAGCACTAAAACATATACTCAGTTGCAAAAGAAAGTGGACACTGAGTTTTGTTTAGATTTAATTGTATAAAGTTTTTTTAGAATTAAATTGACAAATTTCAAAATCAATATGCCATGTTTGGTACCAAAGTTTGTATCATTCCATTGCCAATATCATGTTGTCATTTGTTTTTCAATAGGTTGAATTATTAAGAGACTGTCGCTTGATAAAGAGGATAGGGTGTAAAGTAATTTTTTTAAAGTGTCCGGTTTCTTTTGCAACTGAGTATATATATATATATTTTTTAGCTCGACTGTTCAGAGATCAGCAGAGCTTATGCCGTGGTGCGGCGTCCGTCCGTAAACTTTTATTTGTAGCGACAACTCCTCTGAAACTACTGGATGGATATTCATGAAACTTTACAGAAATGTTGCCCATATAGTCTAGGTGATCCTAGCAAAAAATCATGTTGATGTGAAATCCAAGATGGCCGCCAAAGCTAAAAATAGAGTTTTAAAATACAAGTTTGTAGCGACTACTTCTTGAAAACTATAAGTGATATTGATATGGGAGTTATATAGTAAAAACTTGTAGTGACTACTCCTCTGAAACTACTTGGCGAATTGTAATGAAACTTTACAGGAATGTTGCTCTTGATGTCTAATTGATCCTAGAAAAATTTCAGGTCGGCCGGAAATTCAAGATGGCCGTCACAGCTAAAAATAGATTTTTAAAATACAAGTTTGTAGCGATTACTTCTTGAAAACTATAAGTGATATTGATATGGGACTTTTTCTAAAATGATCAGCATGACATGATGTTGATGCTTGTCAAAAATAGTTTTGATTCAACGTTAAACATGGCTGCCAGCGGCCATCTTTGTTTACATAGAGTTATATAGTAAAAACTTGTAGCGACTACTTCTCTGAAACTACTTGGCGGATTGTCATGAAACTTTACAGGAATGTTGCTCTTGATGTCTAATTGATCCTAGAAAAATTTCAGGTCTGCCGGAAATTCAAGATGGCCGCCACAGCTAAAAATAGCTTTTTAAAAAATAAGTTTGTAGCGACTACTTCTTGAAAACTATAAGTGATATTGATATGGGACTTTTTCTAAAATGATCAGCATTACATGATGTTGATCCTAGTCAAAAATCGTTTTAATTCAACGTTAAACATGGCTGCCAGCGGCCATCTTTGTTTACATAGAGTTATATAGTAAAAACTTGTAGCGACTACTCCTCTGAAACTACTTGGCGGATTGTCATGAAACTTTACAGGAATGTTGCTCTTGATGTCTAATTGATCCTATCAAAATTTCAGGTCGGCCGGAAATTCAAGATGGCCGTCACAGCTAAAAATAGATTTTTAAAAAATAAGTTTGTAGCGACTACTTCTTGAAAACTATAAGTGATATTGATATGGGACTTTTTCTAAAATGATCAGCATGACATGATGTAGATCCTTGTGGAAAATTATTTTGATTCGACGTTAAACATGGCTGCCAGTGGCCATCTTTGGTTACATAGAGTTATATAGTAAAAACTGTAGCGACTACTCCTCTGAAACTACTTGACGGATGTTCATGAAACTTCACAGGAATGTTGCTCTTGATGTCTAGTTGATCCTAGAAAAATTTCAGGTCGGCCAGAAATTCAAGATGGCCGCCACAGCTAAAAATAGATTTAAAATAAATAAGTTTGTAGCGACTACTTCTTCAAAACAATAAGAGATATTGATATGGGACTTTTTCTAAAATGATCAGTATGACATGATGTTGGTCCTTGTCGAAAATCGTTTTGATTTGACCTTAAACATGGCTGCTTTGTTTACATAGAGTTATATAATGAAAACTTGTAGCGACTACTTCTTTGAAACTACCTGACGGATTTTCATGAAACTTCACAGGAATGTTGCTCTTAATGTCTTATTGATCTTAGCAAAATTTCAGATCGGCCGGAAATTCAAGATGGCCGCCACGGTTAAAAATAGATTTTCAAAAAACAAGTCTGTAGCGACTACTTCCTGAAATCAAAATCAATCAGTAGAGCTTCAAGGTCATTGACCTCTTGTTCTTATTTATCTTCTTTTTTTTTTCATTTAACTTATATATATTTGTTATACCGGTAGATCTTAGTCGTTGTATATTTTGTATGACTAATATTTTTATAGATCTACATGTAGATCTAATTCAGTATTTCTTTTGAGAATTTATTTTCCTTATTTTAATATTGCAAATTTAGAACAGTTCATGACAATAATTTCAAATTAAAAACGATCATAGTTTACATTTTGTTTGACCAGTTGATTTGTTTTATCATTATGTGATAAATAATATAAACACCTTTTGTTTCAGGTTTTAAATAAAAATGCAACATAGAGCAATATTGACATGTTTATAAAGCAGTAAATGTGCATATGGTAATTAAAAATAATCATACCTGAAGTGGATTCGAACCAACTACCGATGAGGGAAAATATAATTTCATGCATAGTGGCTCTATCCAGGGAGCCAATATTTTCTACATCATTGTATGTCCTAATGACTAGAGGATATACGCATGTTGATGTTATTTTATACCTGTAGACCCTATTTATCTATAATTGGACATCTGTTTATGTACAAGCCAGGATTGATTATCCTAAACAATTTATAAGATATGAACAAACATGTAAACAAGCATACCTGTGATCCATGGAAACACAAGTCCCACAGCACACAGCGTCATGGTTGCCACAGTAGGTATCGATATAGTTGCCATGGTGTAACTCGCATGGTTCCGTGGGTACAAACTTGACTGGAGGCGGCCCTGACATGCCTGCCGTGTCTTGTAGCTTGGGACTTCTCATGGCAGGTAACCTGTTATGGTCCTTTACACACGTAGAACACAAGTATTCCAAACACACTGGACAATATTTAACTGCCTCTGTGTTTTTATTATCTGCAGCACACAGGCTACAGGCAAAGTCAAAATACTGGTCAGATGCTTTGTCCGTAGATCTCGCAAATTGTTGACTAGTCGCCATTTTGCAGGCGTACAATGGACTGTGAAGTTTATCTACACCCTTGTATAGACACGATTATGCATTACATCCTTGTTAAGGTTTATCAGATAACAAGAAGAAAATCAATACGGGGCCAGGTATAGGTGAATCAGATTACAATTACAAAATCAATATGGGGCCAGGTATAGTAAACTTAACTCGCTGATATGGGTAAACTGAATTTTGAAAGTAGTCACAAAACAAATAATAAATAATAGTGAGATAAATATTTAAACATTTAAATACCGACAGACACTCACTAAATCAACAATTGTTGTCAATATCTAACATAACAATCTTAAAAGCTGTTTAGTTCACGAGTTGGTATGGTTTAAATCACTGATTGAATTATCTTAGTTTTAATGTTATCTATAAAATACTATTCATATAAAATCAACAAGCGCACAAAAAACCATTTTTTAGTCATAACCAAGCTATTTGGAATTATTTTTTTCTGTTAAGGGTTCGCCAATAGTATAAAGCAGGTGGGGTATGGTAAAAATGACAATGTCAATTTTTGTTTGAACTTCAAAATTCTTGCAACTGTCAGTGCTGACATAGTGTGTCATATTTATAAGGAAACATTTTGATAATTAGTGTTTTGCATAAAAGTAATTCATAAAAAAGATATTGTACTTTTGATTTCAGTACCTCGGGTGCATCCAATCATTGACTTCTATTTCTTTTTACCATGCTTAAGCCATGGTCTTTTGTTCGTCGTCCGTCCGTCATTGTTAACTTTTTTGATGTCAACACTCTAGCACCTTTGTTTTTCATCCGATTTTTACCAAACTTTACCAGATTGGTTATTAATATCAATTAAAGCTAGGACAGGTTCGAAAACCAGCCAGATCGGACCATTAAAACAGGAGTTATTGCCCTTGTATTAACGGAAATTGCTATATTTGGTCTTGTCAACAATCTAGTGCCTCCATTTTGAATCCTACCTTTACAAAACTTTGCCAGATTGCTGATATTCATGAAAGCTCGATCAAATTAGAAAACCAGCCAGATCGGACCAGTAACACCGAAGTTACGACCCCTGAATTATTGAAAAATGTGTTGTCTTTTTGATGTCAACACTCCAGCAGCTTCATTTTTCATCCGATCTTTACAAAACTTTACCAGATTGTTAATACTGTGAAATCATTAATATTTGTGGGGGATTAAATTTCATGAATTTCGTGGTTGACCCGAACCACGAAATCAAATCCCCACGAATGTTTAATGCCCAGAACTTTGAATAATGTGTACGAAAACGGCCTTGATTCGGAGTCCATAATGTACAGTACCGCATAGCAGTTGTTTTGGGCTCATCATTTAGTTATTAATGACTATTGTACCAGGTTGTATGTTGTATTTATTAAACATTTATTTTGATAATAATAAAAAAAATTGATAATAAAACTTTTTTTAAAAAAATTGAGTGTTTGTTTTTAAACTTTTCAAAGCCAGTATGCCGATGTTTATGTTCGCAGTTGTGTACTAGTAAATCATTCACGAATGGTATTAACGTTCATTATCATTGTCATTAATTACCGAATACTTAGTATTATTTGTTCGACAACTGCATGGGTGAGTTCTGAGCAATCTCATTAATTATGCTTTGATACTGTCTGCTATAGGATCTGACAACACTCCCTTGTAGGTCACGTCAGATTGACTTTTCATCTAATCAATATTCATGAAAAGATCAACTCAGTGAAATCGCGTGGTTCATATGCACTTCAGATGACGTTAGGGTGAACTGAACAAATGGAAAAATCCATAAAACACATAGATCAATATCCGAATAAAGATAAATTCTTTGTGTGTTATTGCTGTGGATTGCACGATAAATTCAAAGAAATGCACTAAATGGCATGTTTTATATCAAGATAAGAAGATGGCACTGCCATGTGTGTTTTGAAAATATATTTCCACCGAAATTATTACGACATTAATACTCTAAATAGTAAGACATAGTACATCTGGCCTGCTTAGCTATCAGTTGATAGCAAACTCGACTTTTGACCCGCGAGTGTCCTTTTAGTGTGGGTTCAATCCCACGAATCGCTTTATTTTTTTTGTACCGCTATTAAATTCCGTCAAACAATCTTTTTTTCTTTTTTTTTTCAGTAAATATTCAATAATGGTTGGTGTGTTATGTTTGTCAATGCAATTAATTTGTGTTTTGTAAGCTAACAATTACAGACATTGTCTCTTTCAATACCGAGCATAGACTGCTCCATAACGTTTTACTGAAATGCGACATGCGCATTGAAGCAGTCTTTACCAAGCAATTGTGTAGGCTGAAATCTGATTGGCTTAAAAGGTCAATCTGACATGACCTCCAATGGAGTGTTGTCAGATCCTTGTAGTGTAGAGTGTCGTAGCCTGATAAAGGGTCTGATTTTAATGAGATTGGGTTCTCAGTGAATTGAACACGGAAATTATTTGTTATATTTGATCAACAAGAACATACTAGAAACGGACAGAACTGTGTCACAAATAAAAAAAATCGTATTTTGAAAACAAGCTTAGCTATCAAATTTTGTATTTTTTCAATAGCTCAATCGGTATTGGCCGAGATAAAAACTGAGTAGCAATTTGATGTGCGACAGGAAATGTGTGATGTAATGGCCAGACGTTTTTCACTAGACTATCAGGGACAAAGTTACGTTCTTTTGTTTTTTCCTTAAATCAGAAATGCGCGAATTTACGTCCCCTTGAAATTGTCTTTTTGGAAAGAACCATAAAATTTAATGCCCATGAAATAAAATATTCCACAGTATCAATGAAAGTTCGGACGAGTTCGAAAACCAGCCAAATCGGATGAGTAACACCAGAGTTATTGCCCTTGAATTAACGAAAATTGCTACATTTTGTCTTGTTAACACTCTAGCACCTTCATTTTTCATCCAATCTTTACCAGATTGTTAATATCAATAAAAGCTCGGACTATTTTGAAAACCAGGCAAATCGGATTACCGTAGTAACATCAGAGTTATGGCCCTTGTTTTTATGAAAAAATCCATATTCTGCCTTGTGAACACTCTAGCACCTTCAATTATTATTTGATCTTTACCAAACTTGCACAGATTGTTAATAGCAATGAAATCTTGGACGACTTCGAAAACCAGCCAGATCTGACCATCTGCACCCTTGTTTTTGCTAAAAAAATTGCCATTTTCTGCCTTGTGAACACTCTAGCACCTTCATTTATTTTTTGATCTTTACCGAACTTACATAGATTGTTAATATCAATGAAAGCTCGGATGAGTTCGAAAACCAGCCAGATTGGACCATTTACACCGGAGTTATGGTCCTTGATTTTCTGCAATATGCTATAATTTGGCCTTGTTAACACGATAGGGCCTTCATTTTTAGCTCTACTGGCCAAATTTTCAGAAGAGCATATAGTCCCAGCTTTGTCCGTCCGTCTGTCACATTTTTGTCCGGAGCATAACTTCAAAACTACTGATGGGACTGCAATGAAACTTCACACAATGATAGTGGGCAATAAGAGGAAGTGCAGAGCGCAAGAACTGTAACTCTGTCATCATTCAAGTTAAGAGTTATTGCCCTTTGTAATTTTATACTTAGAATTTTTGTCCGGAGCATAACTTCAAAAGTACTGATGTGACTGCTAATGGATAAAGTAGCGAAGGAAAGCAATGCAGCAGTGTTACAAAAGTTGCAATATTATTACAATGAAAGATGGTACTAACTGATATATTCCATTCAATTTGTCACCTTAATTAATATCTGTTTGTATTATATTATCTTTATCTAATAGTTTATAAATGTTTATTTCCACTAGAGCCATTTGGCTCTTATTTTTATACTTTGGCTCCAACTTATCTCATTTGACGCTAGTGATGGCGCAATGAAAAAATAAGCCAGAGGTGACCATGCTAGTGGTCTGAAATATTTACATCAAGCAATTTCATGTATTATGTTGTTTTACAGGAGGTAGCCCAGGTGACGTGGCATAGCAAGGGAGATTACTTCGCCGTAGCAATGCCCCAGGGAGTGAGCAAGTCTGTGTTTATTCACCAGCTGTCTCGCAGGCGGACACAGAACCCCTTCTCCAAGTCAAAGGGCATTGTCCAGTGTGTCAAGTTTCACCCCCTGCGACCCTTCTTGTTTGTGGCAGTAAGTTTTATTCCTGGATTTGTTAATAATTAATATACAGATGCTTGTTTGAATTGTAACATTTTGCATTTCACCTCATGACTATAAAGCACCAGGTTAGCTGGTGCTATAACTCTACTTCATGTGTATCAAAGGGACAATGTCATCAGGCATGTCTTAAGGGCTTTTGTTGTCTTCCCTACTCTAGGCATGTCTTAAGGGACTTGCCTCCCATACACCGACTTCAACTCCACTCGGATCACCTATTCAATATACCCCATAAAGGGCTATTTCATTAAAACATACATGGGACCCCAGGTAGGCACTTTTAAAATTGAACACCCACCCATACATGCAAAGTTGAGATTAAAGAACCAAATTTCAGAAAATAGATATGGATATTGATTAAATTGCCTTCCTGGGATCCCAGTTGTTTAAATGGTATAGCCCTAACATCAGAGTAGCTACTATTAGGCCATATAGGCCCGGGCCTATACATAGGCCCAGGGTTATACATCAGTTTGAAAAATGAAAAAAATGAAAGTCGAAAAACGCTATAAAAACTGAAGTCAGAGGGGTTGGGTCAACATTAAATTTTTGTTCATTTTATTTTACAGTGTTCAACTTTGTCAAATGTTAATTCCCAAATTTGTCCAAAAAATACTTTTCTTTAAATACCACAAAAGTTCTCTGTCAGATATACAAGAAGCAAAAACGCACCATTGCGTAGCTAAGTTTAAAAAAATAGCCCCCGGACCCCCTAGTATGTCAGGCCTATATATGCATTTCAGGTCAGTTACGCCCCTGCCTAATATGTTGAGATATACTGTCAAGCCTTTGTGTAGGCTTTACTTTCTGTCTTGCGTTTAATATTCATAAGTGTACAACTAACTGACCGGTCTAAACTTAATGAGCCAGGTCAAGCTGACTAACTCAGTCAGGCAGAGTATTAGCCAGCCAACTGTGCAGCCGTCTTTCACACGGCCGTTTTTGAAAAATCTCGGCCAGTATTTGTTGGAGTGGGTGGGGTAAAAGTGTTTTGTTTTTTGGCTAAACGACACTTCCCAACTCTTACTTTCTCAATGTTGTTATGTTTTTGTTAATGTGAAGATATAATGATATAGAATGTACCTTTTTTACCTTTATCGGTAATAATAAATTGTCCCTGAGACACAACTTGGCATAAATTGTCTCAGCACGTGTTAGCAAATTATTTTGCACACCA
This sequence comes from Cyrtodaria siliqua, assembly GCA_037043455.1. Lineage (NCBI taxonomy): Eukaryota > Metazoa > Mollusca > Bivalvia > Adapedonta > Hiatellidae > Cyrtodaria > Cyrtodaria siliqua. Next base: position 72,303 of record JAWPHD010010454.1, on the reverse strand, counting down.
AAGTGTAGAATCTCTACCTAATACACAGGAGCCAGGTCAAGGCTATCTGAACAACGTCAAGGCTAACTAACTAAACAAGGTCAAGGCAACTAACCGAATCAGGTCAAGGCTAACTGACTGAACCAGGTCAGGATTATCATCTAGTTTTAATTGTATTATTCACCTTCCAGACCCAGAGATATGTGCGTGTGTATAACCTCCTGAAGCAGGAACTCAGTAAGAAGTTGATGACCAACTGTAAATGGGTGTCCAGTATGGCTGTACATCCTGAAGGTAAGATTGTGTAAAGTCACATGTTTGATGTTTCTTGCATAGCCAGTCTTTCCAGACTGGAACGGTAACCTTTGTCATACTGTATTGTTGCCTACATAGCCAGTCTCACCAGACTGATACCTTTGTCATATTTTATAGCTAGTCTGTCCAGACTGGTAGGCTTTGTATGTACTATTGTCTTGCTGCCTACATTGCTAGTCAGTTCAGGCTGGTGGCACCTATAAGATATGACAATATTTATTTGCAGTCGGTTATATACAAACAATATAAACGTAAGCTTTAAGCTTTTTTCCGACAAACATAGTAATACTATCCAATTAACAAGCAAACAAAAGACCTACTGGGTATAAGATAATATTTAAATGTTAAGACAATAATTAAGACAATTTCAAAATATTTAATTAAATAATAAAACATAGCATTCAAGTTAAGCATCTATAAAAGCAATATTTATAGACCCTTCAACAGAATAAAACATATAAGATGTAACAATGTGGTTATTGTACATTTACAGGTGACAATGTGGTTATTGTATGGTTATTGTACATTTACAGGTGACAATGTGTGTGGTTATTATACATTTACAGAGTGACAATGTGGTTATTGTACATTTACAGGTGACAATGTGTGTGGTTATTATACATTTACAGGTGACAATGTGGTTATTGTACATTTACAGGTGACAATGTGGTTATTATACATTTACAGGTGACAATGTGGTTATTGTACATTTACAGGTGACAATGTGGTTATTGTATATTACAGGTGACAATGTGGTTATTGTACATTTACAGGTGACAATGTGGTTATTGTATATTTACAGGTGACAATGTGGTTATTGTACATTTACAGGTGACAATGTGGTTATTATACATTTACAGGTGACAATGTGATTATTGTACATTTACAGGTGACAATGTGGTTATTATACGTTTACAGGTGACAATGTGGTTATTGTACATTTACAGGTGACAATGTGGTTATTATACATTTACAGGTGACAATGTGGTTATTGTACATTTACAGGTGACAATGTGGTTATTGTACATTTACAGGTGACAATGTGGTTATTGTATATTTACAGGTGACAATGTGGTTATTGTACATTTACAGGTGACAATGTGGTTATTATACATTTACAGGTGACAATGTGGTTATTGTATATTTACAGGTGACAATGTGGTTATTGTATATTTACAGGTGACAATGTGGTTATTGTACATTTACAGGTGACAATGTGGTTATTGTACATTTACAGGTGACAATGTGGTTATTGTACATTTACAGGTGACAATGTGATTATTGTATATTACAGGTGACAATGTGATTATAGGCAGCTATGACAGCAGATTGGGTTGGTTTGATATGGACCTCTCCACCAAACCATACCAGACCCTGAGGTAAGCAAGGGTTGCATGTAATTTCATAAACTTTCCATTGTAGGAAAGTGCTCTGTACATACTTTTTATTTTGAGGTATTTAAAAAGAAAAAATATTCATCTGTATATGTTTTATATATTAATATTTAATATTAACTGATGATGATAGAGACTTATTCAAGCCAAACAGAAAAGTTTACACATTGCATCAGTATAATGCAGATTTGATAACTCGTAATCCTTTTTTTGCAGACATCACAAGAAGGCTATACGCCAAGTTTGTTACCACAGAAGGTATCCCCTGTTTGCCTCGGCCAGTGATGACTGCTCCATCATTGTCTGCCATGGAATGGTTTACAAGTATGTACAGTTTGTAATTTATACACTCACATAAATGATAAAAGATGTAATTTATATTTATTCTAGTAACCACCCTTGTTTATAGCAAACACTTTTGCTCAGGTCACTTTTCTCTGTGTTCACCAACTCTATAGAGGACAAATTTTCAGTATTTGCAATATTTCAATAAAACTTGACAGAGACATAGCGCAGTGAATTATTATTTACAGTTAAAGGGAAATAAGTGGGGGATGTTTCGTTATTTTATTACATTTCATTAATAAGATTTACGCTTTGTCCCTTTTAAATATGATTCAGTATATTTTTCATGCCCTGTTACTTGCCTTAATAACCGATCTTTACTCATCGTTCTCGTAAACAATCCCATTATGCATTCAATTTGCTACACCGTTTTATAATTGCATTTGTATTGGTCAATATTGAAGCGTTTTTAGGAATTAAATGACTGAGAAGTATTGTATTTGCACTGGAGTTAAATTAAATATACATTATATATAGTGCAGTAAATTATTAATAAAAGTTAAAGGGGACAAGTGGTGGATGTTTTATTATTTTATTAAATCATGAATTAGATTTTCATTTTGTCCATTTTAAATATTCTGTATATTTTTCATGTCCTGTTACTATATAACCTTATGTACAAATAAAATAAATCTGTATATCTTGTGTAAGTCACTTGCCTTAATAACCGATCTTTACTCATCGTTCTCGAAAACAAGTCCATTATGCATTGCTACACCGTTTGATAACTGCATTTGTATTGTCAATATTTAAGCATTTTGAGGAATGAATGACTGAGAAGTATTGTGTTTGTATAGTTTATACACAAAGAAGCATCTCCGTAGCCGAATGGTTAACGACGTTGCATTGTAAACCTTCGCCTCTCACCGCTGCGGGTTCTAATCCCACTGGGAGCTCGACTTGTGAGGAAGTGTCGATTCTTATGGATGGCGGGAGGTGTACAGTACTGGTTCTACCCAGGAAAACTGGGTGGTCTGCCTCCACCACAAAAAAATTGACCATCATATAGAACCTTACAGGTGTTGAAAATGATGTAAAACACCATACAAACAAAAAACAAACAAATTATACACAAAGGCAAATTAATTACAAAAGAGTTTTCAAGCTTGCTATTTTACATGTGAATTTAAAATGTTACTAATGATTTGATATTATAAAATAAGCTATATCCAGCACAAATGAGGCTTATTTATCCTTATCTTCTTCCCATTCCCTTGTTAAGTGAATGCCAGTTTGAAGTGGTCACATTCTAAAATAGCTTGTGACTCATTTTGCAGGATTTCAATTTTATTTAAGTATTAATTGAACACAGTTGATAAAATAATAATGTCACTAGTACTGTATCTTCACACAATAAACTTATGAGTATTTTATTTTTTTATCCTGACTGTGTATATTTCCAGTGACTTGCTGCAGAACCCCCTGATTGTACCAGTGAAGGTGTTACGTGGACACACATCAGAGAAAGGAGTGGGCGTCATGGACTGTATCTTCCATCCAAACCAGCCGTGGATATTTTCCGCAGGGGCTGATGGCACAATCAGATTGTATACTTGATGATGGATCAATATTGAATGTGACTAGTATCAGACAGAAACACTTAAAAAACTGTTAACCATCATAATAATAGGACACAGTTAGCTGTGGATTGTATCCAACAGGTCTGTCAGTAATTACAACATGATTATGGATAATGTAATCATCGTAACGTTGCGGACATAAACATTGTGAATTAATGAATTATCATCAACAATTCAACTAAGCTGTTCATGTTTTCCACAGGGGTACTGGCGTATTAATCAGACCACATCATGCCTCCCATTGTCAAACCGAATAATATTTAAGCATGTTTAAAACGGAGACGTTGATTTGATACAAAACAAGCACTTTTTTATTTTAATGTGAAATATGGGATCAAATAGATCAAATTTCCCAGCATAAAAAAGTGAGTCACTGCTTATGCAGGAGAGTTGATTTAAAACGTTTTTCTGACACCAGCTGAAGTCTGTGCATTTTGAATGTACATTTATAATAATGGAAAATTCTGTGGCAAGTTAACCTCATATTTTACATCTGTGTTTGATGCAAAATTGTTTAACTGAGTGTACAGGATATTTAAACTTCAGTTCATTGCATCGAGTCTATAAAAGCTTGTTTGTACAGCTGTGTACATTTAGTATATATATAACATTTTGAAGATGTAAAAATATATACACACTGCATCTCTGACTTGGTATGCTTCTGAAACGGCTGTAATTGGTGATCGTCAAAGTCCAGTTAGAAATGTGACAGTCTTGATTAAAATACATCTGTTTTATCAGACCCGGGTTTGGGAATTTATCAATCATTCGTCAGTACACATCTGGAAGTTCTAGTGCTCTCTTGGATGACTATGCTGTGGTTTTCAGAATTTGTTAAAAGAGAGTATATATGGAAAGCTCTTGTTTCTAAATACCGTATTTCTGTTATTTTAGATTTTTGCTATAATACTATTTGTTAGGAATAACTTATATCTAGCAAATGATGTTCTAATAAAAGTCACGAATGTTGCAATTTTAATCTTGTGGTAAAATTATGAACCTTATTCAAGGTCTCCGCATGTGGAAATGTGGCTCCATCATGTCTACCTTAGAATTTGCAGCAGTTCTGCAGGTAAGAAGGTTCTAGGCCCATTCTCCATATTTTATCTTGATGTAAATGGAGGATGAGCCCGGCATGTCCATTCCTGTTAGGCGCCATATAACCTTTCATGTGTTGGTGTGCCTTAAAAACCAAATTAAATTCAATTCAAGATTATGAACCTGTATGTGTGATGTGTAATCCTATTGAAATGCATATAAAATAGGGAGGAAATAGATGCATATGACTAGTTATACCTCAGCTTTCACAAAGTGAAGTGGGCGCTGTAAAGGAATCGTTGTGTCGCGTCACGTAACACATTGTTGTTGCGTCCCGTCCCGTAACACATTGTTGTTGCGTCCCGTCCCGTAACACATTGTTGTTGCGTCCCGTCACGTAACACATTGTTGTTGCGTCCCGTCCCGTAACACATTGTTGTTGCGTCCCGTCCCGTAACACATTGGTGTTGCGTCCCGTCCCGTAACACATTGTTGTTGCGTCCCGTCCCGTAACACATTTTTATTGCTTTCATTCCTCAAACAGTTTTGAATGGGTTGTTCCCAAACTTCTTATACACACAACAACTGATGACCTTATGTCCCTCGACATCACCCATTGTTGATTGCCTGATTTATAACAGAATTATAGCCCTTTGTTGGGTTTAGAATTGAAGCAGGGGTATTTATCTTCTTCAGTTATAGTTCTAAATATATTACCTTTACACTTATATCAAGCCACTGCCAACCTTGGAAAATAAACAAACACTGGACAAAAAGTTGATTTATACATGTTACCCGGTTTAAGAATACCTAGATTTGTATACTCAAGGTTAGCACTGACTAGATAAAGATGTCGACTTAACAAACTGAAAGTTTCATTTAGATATATTTTTCAGACATTTTTTTTTTCATTTTTTTTTGTATGCATTTTCAGTGTGATTACACATAAAGGGGCACATACACTCATTAATGTTAGAGACATATAGACATTCTTATCAGAATTAAAAGATTTGTTTGTTTGGTGTTTAATGTCATTTTTCAGCACATTTTATATATGTATGACAGTCGATTTTTAGTGGTGGAGCAGACCACCCACTTATTCCTGGGTGGAACCAGTACTGTGTATCTCCCGCCATCCGTAAGAATCGACACTTTCTCACAAGTTCAGCTCAAGTGGGATTCAAACCTGCTGCCGTGAGAGGCGAGAAAATTACAACAAAACGTCATTAACGCCTCGGCCACGCAGGCACTAAATGAGCATCTGTTATATCAATGTTATGTAAAACTGACTGGTTTCAGTTGTCTTTTTTCACTTTTCACAGCATGTAATGATTTTGAAAAACGCATTTTCTGTAAATACAAACACGTTGGGTAATATTTGAGTCGGTCAAAACTGTTAAACTGTTCCGAGTCGATAATAAAACTAAAGACTTGACAATATTTGTTTTCTTTTATATTCCATGCACAGTATTCTATTAAAGAGTATCATATACATTTCATATAGAATGCAAACTTTAATAGCAAGGTCCCATATCGGATAAGTTACAAATGTTGCAAAGAGAACAATTTGATTTAAGAAAATTGTAAATTTCAAGGGAGCATTTAGTAACCGCTTTGTCCGTCCATCCTTCCGTCTGTCCCACTTTTCTTGTCAAGAGCAGGACTTCAAAACTTCTAATGGGACTGTAATGAAACTTCACACACAGATAGAGGGCAATGAGAGGAAGTAGAGAGTGCAGTACCATAACTATATTCATTCAAATAGCGGGCGTCCGTGGCCGAGTGGTTACTCTCCGACTTTAAATCACTTGCCCCTCACCGCTGTGGGTTACAATCTAGGAATCTTTATGAGAGGAAGCTATCCAGCTGGCTTGCGGATCGTCGGTGAATCTACCCAGGTGCCCGCCCGTGCATGGAAATTGCCCAGAGGGGCATCTGGCGTCTGCCTCCACCAGTGGAAGCTGGAAAGTCGCCATATTACCTTTGCTGTTGGTTAACTATAAAAATCAATTCATTCATGAATAATAACTTAAAAGTTATTGCCCTTTGTAAATACTTTTGGACCATATCTTCAAAACTACTAATGAGACGAATAAAACGATGAGAGAAAGTGTAGAATGTAAGAACCTTAAATCAGATCTGCATTCAAAGTATTGCCCTTTGTAATTTGTACCTATAATTCTTGTCCGGAGCATAACTTGAAAACTACACACAGGACCAGAATCAAACTGCATAAAATGATAGAGGACAATGAGAGAAAGTGCAGAACACTAAACCATAACTCTTATCTTCATTCAAATTTGAATTATTGCTCTATGTCATTGTCGACGTGTAACTATTTTCTGGAGCATAACTTGAATACTAATAGGTCTGGAATGTCACTCATATAATAACACACAGATCTACATAAGTTTATAATTGTTGTATTTCCCCCCTTTCTGATATAACTTCATTCACATAAAGCACCTTAGGGAGCATCCATCAGTTCTACTGATCGTCTATATAGTCTAATGTGATGACTGCTTCACATCTTGCGTTTGCATTTATTTTGTTTATTTTGATAGCATAATTTGTCTTCAGTTCTCAGCTTTTGTCTGAGGTCTCATTCCCAAATGTCATTCCTTATTGGTACTATCGATATACCATCAGTTCTTGTAGCAGGGTCACTGGTCTTTAGCAAGATTGATAGTACTTTAATCCAGGCTTATAGTTTGGCGATTTCTGCCCGTCTGTCCATCCGTCTACGCGTTTTGCTGTTTGGATTAAAGTTATTTTTCCCCTCATTTCTCAAAAAAAAAAATTGTCGGAAGGCTTTGAAACTTTGCACACATGTTCATGCATTATCACTACACTATGTTATATGACAAGAACCATAGCTCTGTCATGTATTTTGCCTGAAATGTTCCTCCCGTTTTACTTGGATTTTTCAGTTAACATGTGGAATTCGCAATCCAGCGTTCGCACCGTTGGTGCTTCACTTGTCTTACAATCTCTTTTTTAGGGCCCTTCATGCACTCATTTAGTAATCACTCTGTCCATAACAATTTGGATTCCTTATATAACTATGAAAACATTTATAATAACGTAAACAAACTGCATATGTAGACTGTCCACGGTGAGAGTATGACCCCTATTCATTTTTGGGTCATTAGGTCGAAGTCCAGGTCACCATGACCTGATTATAATTTTTAAATTGTTAGTGTTGTGAATAGAGATGCATTGAATACTTGATAATGAAAGACTGTGTAAATGTGCATGACCATAGGTCAATATTTATTAAAAGGGGCACAACTCTGCCTAAATGAAATGCAGAGTTATTAGACATGTCAATGGCATTGAAAGATTGGTAAGGAAGAATTGTATTCATAACTTTCACATCTGGTCAACTTCCGGTAGGTTGAGATATACAGCAGGTGAAAATAAAGGGGTTTACTCGGACTTTATCCTAAAACTCTATATGAAAAATGAAAGCATTAGACCATGATTTAAACTAAATGTGTCCATATTGGTGTTTTAAAATCAAACAACACCAAAAGAAGATACATAGATGTACACAAAAAATAAAGCTTTTAATATAATTATCACTACAAACTAGTTTTATAAAGGGCTAAAGTCAGTTTAGCACCAACGATCAACACCAAGTTTACCCCCTACCAGAATGTGGAGGTCTCATATTTCATTGATCACTGATTGGTCAAATTATTTTGATGATGTCATGTGAAAGTTATTCATGACCCTAGGTCAATATCTTGCCAAGTTATCAGCTAGGTTAGGCTGCAGGTTAAAGTTGAATGAAAAGGGGCGTAACTCTGCTTATAATTTAATTCAGAGTTATTGGACATGTCAATGAGTAATTGATAAGGAAGAACTGTATAAAGTTTCATGAACATATGTTAATATTTTGTGGTTACGAGCTAGGTTATTTGTGGTTACGAGCTAGGTTAGGTTGCAAGTTAAAGTTTATAGTGACCCCATCATGAAAACCTTGTCTGCGCAATTAATCTTTCCCTATATGGACATAAATATAATTTTCCGGAAGGGCCTTCATGACATTTGTTTCTAGTTTTACTATATTATTATTGCATTGCACTCATCAATAATTAGTATTAGGAAAATTATTTGCCTAAGTAATTTTGTATTCTGCAAATTCTGTGCTCCCATGGAACCCAAATTGTGATGGCCCATAGAATGTGCAATAAAGGCATATCTAGGTTTGCATGTATATATCTATAAGTTTGCTTTTTTTATTTTTTACGTATTTCTGTGTTGTTTTAGTCAATTCTTACACATAGCTTCTTACACATATATGTTCCCCCCCCCCCCCCACTTTTTTGGACATATTTCTGTGTTCTTTTTGTCAATTCTTACACATAGCTTCTTACACATATATGTTCCCCGCCAGCCACCCCTGATTATTATTATCTTACACATAGCTATGTTGCGCCCTCCAACCCCCCCCCCCCCCCCCCCCCCCCCCCCCCCCCCACCCCTCGAAACTGAAATGTTTTGTTTTTTTACCGGTGTTTTTGGTCAGTTCTTACACTACACATAGCTATGTTTTAAAATGACAGCAATTTTGGATTAAAACAGATAAAAATAATAAAATTTCACACATAATTTTATATCGGCCCGAGTTTCTATACAAGCCCTGTTCCCCAACCCCACCCCACATTGTTTTAGCCTTGTTTTCTGATGGTATATACTAGCTATATAATTTATTATTCTCTGAAAAATCGAATAATCGAGCTGCGCTGTTCTCCGACAGCTCGTTACTTGCAAACTCAAACAGTTTTGAATGAGTTGTTCCCAAACTTCCTATACACATAAAAACTGATGACAAACAAATATTTTAGACATTTATTATTCTTGAGTTGGCCCATCCTCAGTGGATGTATCAGAAAAGCGAGGGTATTCATCACCTTCAGTGATAGTTCTAGTTAGTCAAGTATTACTGATCGACTCTTTTGGATTGTTTCCCAATGTATGATTGACTGAATACAAATTTGAAAAACGACAACAATTATTGTCTGTTTATGTATCTATAATATTTTGGTTTTATTTTTTAGATTCCAAACTGTCCGTTTCGTGGAATGTTCATCAAGGACAAGAGTATGAGGATGGATTCAGATTAAAGATTCAACATCCATTTGTAAGTACATTGTACTGAATATTGTCGATACACAGGTATCTCTGTGTCCACTATCTTCAGGCGTCCACAAGAAGTTACATTTTAATTCTGACCATTAATGTAACTTTTAAACATTAATTTGATTTGTGGGGGCTGGCATGTCCCAGCGGAAAGCATGGTGGACCTGAAATCTGGAGGACCCTGGTGCAAGCCTCATCTGCGACGCTGAGGTTTGTCGGTGTGTCCTTGGGAAAGACACGTTCCCTTGGCCTCGTGTCAGATAAGGAAGTAAGTCTGGCAGTTCCATGTAGCCAAGCCTATCCTCTGAAACACATTAAAAACCATATGTATCTATTCTTTGGTAAGAGTAGGGAAGGTTCCTTTGTATCCTCTCTCTCTGGGACGGCTCTACATAACCAACATTGTGTTGATGAGCCATTAAACAACATTCAATTCAGTTGATTTGATTTCATATATACTTAACAAAAAAAGAAACTTTACATACTTTAGGACCTGTTTAAGAGGGTTAACGGTGACTTTATGTGAACGTTATCGATATTTACTTATTGGCCTGAGTATAGAGAGTACACCGACACAAGATTTTGTGCAATTGTACCGTGCACGGGCTAGCACGCTTTTCACTTCCGCTTTTGACCACTTACCTCGTGTTGACCTATCCCGGGTTCATTTCAATTGCTTTTTCTTACACAGTCACACGTACTCTTTATCACTGACACGAAAACACAAAATTGTTTACAATTTTGACTGAAAACGGGAATGCCACGGCTATCTGAAAATGACAGAAATCAGGCTGTCGGTATGCTTAGAGCCGGCACGTCTGTAAATGACGTTGCTCTTCATGTTGGGTGATCTAGGCAAACAATTCACAACCTGACAACTCGGTATGCAACTACTGGGTCAGTTACGGATAGGTCGAGATCAGGTAGGCCCCGAGCGACGTCACGTAGAGACGACCGGTTCATTACGTTAACGCATTTACGTAATCGCTTTACCCCAGCAACGGTAACTGCACGGCGGCTCAGGGTCTCGGCTCAGACGATACGTAATCGTCTTAGACAAGATAGAGCACCAATTTGTGCGCGTCGACCTTATACAGGACAAATTCTAACTGCGCGTCACAGAGCCGCCCGCTTAGCTTGGGCTCGACGTCACAGGCACCGGACCCGAGCCCAATGGCGAAACGTGATTTTTACCGACGAGTCACGCTTCAGGGTCAGCTTTGCTGACGGTAGGGTCAGAGTTTACAGGCGACGGAACGAGAGATTTGCCCAATGTTGCGTGCAGGAACGAGACAGGTTTGGCGGTGGCAGCGTCATGGTTTGGGCGGGCATAATGGACAATCAGAAAACAGATTTGGTCATCGTTCCGGGCAATCTTAATGCAGTAGGGTATGTGAACATCCTGAGGAACAATCTCCTCCCATTTATGCAAAATTGGGGTCCGGGAGTGATTCTGCAGCAGGACAACGCGAGGCCCTACACAGCTCATGTTACGACACAGTTTTTGGCTCAGTACGGCGTCAACGTCTTGCCGTGGCCGGCGGTTTCGCCCGACCAAAACCCCATAGAACACATGTGGGACGAGCTTGGGCGTCGGGTACGCAATAATCATCAAATCAACAATGTCAATGACCTGAGACATGCCCTCCTTGTTGAATGGCAGAACATACCCAATTACGTCATTCGCCGTCTCACAAATTCCATGAGGAGGAGAATAGCAACCTGCATTAGGGCCAACGGCGGTCACACACGCTATTAACACAACTTAATGCACATTGGCATTCAGACTGATACTCAAAAAGTCACTAAAACATTTCTTCACATTTTTGTGATTTTTGAAATCGACCCCTATGTCTTTTGACCTCAAATTTGACCTTCATTTTGAAGAAACCCGTTACCGACGCTGTTACAAACTCACAGGTATTGCTTCCAAGTTTCATATAACATTTACATACGTACACTATATTGTTCCAGAGTGACGTTATAACCATCAGTACCCCATGTAAAGTTTCTTTTTTTGCATAGTATATATTGATGAAATCATTACTTGCGAATCGGTCAAACAACACTTAATATTATGCTTGGGGCGATTCCAGAATTAACCACATGGGGGGTCGGGCGGTATAGTCATTTTTAGCTTTACTGATCAGAGATCGGCAGAACTTATGCCGTGGTGCGGTGTCCGTCCGTCCGTCCGTCTGTCCGACCGTAAACTTTTTTGTAGCGACTACTCCTCTGAAACTACTGAATGGATTTTCATGAAACTTTACAGAAATGTTGCCCATGAAGTCTAGTTGATCCTAGCAAAAATTCATGTTGATGTGAAATCCAAGATGGTCGCCAAATCTAAAAATAAATTTAAAAAAAAACAAGTTTGTAGCGACTTCTTCTTGAAAAGTATAAGAGATATTGATACTTTTTCTAAAACGATCAGCATGACATGATGTTGGTCCTTGTCGAAAATCGTTTTGATTCAACGTTAAACATGGCTGCCAGTGGCCATCTTTGTTTACATAGAGTTATTTAGTAAAAACTTGTAGCGACTACTCCTCTGAAACTTCTAGACGGATTTCCACGAAACTTCACAGGAATGTTGCTCTTGATGTCTAAATGATCCTAGCAACATTTCAGGTTGGTCGGAAATTCAAGATGGCCAACACAGCTAAAAATAGATTTTCAAAAAACAAATTTGTAGCGAGTACTTCTTGAAAACTATAAGTGATATTGATATGGGACTTTTTCTAAAATGATCAGTATGGAATAATGTTGATCCTTGTCGGAAATTATTTTGATGTGACGTTAAACATGGCCGCCAGCGGCCTTCTTCGTTTACATAGTTATATAATGAAAACTTGTAGCGACTATTTCTCTAAAACTACTTGACGGATTTTCATGAAACTTCACAGGAATGTTGCTCTTGATGTCTAATTGATCCTAGCAAAATTTCAGGTCGGCCGGAAATTCAAGGTGGCCGCCATGGCTAAAAATATATTTTCAAAATACAAGTTTGTAGCGACTACTTCTTGAAAAACTATAAGTGATATTGATATGGGACTTTTACTAAAATGATCAGTATGACATGATGTGTATCCTTGTCAAAAAATATTTTGATTTGACGTTAAACATGGCCGCCTGCGGCCATCTTTGTTTACATAGAGTTATATAATGAAAACTTGTAGCGACTACTCCTCTGAAACTACTTGACGGATTTTCATGAAACTTCACAGGAATGCTGATCTAGCTATCAAAAACCTATCAGTAGAGCTTCAAGATGTTTTTAGATGGTTTTTAGATGGGTCATGTGGAATTCTGAAATTTTAATTGATAATAGTGGGGTTCTGAATTAAAAAACAATTATGGTTGGTGGGGTCTGTAGTCATTAAAAATAATTAATCAATTTCGGGTATCTCTAACAATTAAATCAAGTTTTTTTCTCGAATACTCGATTTGTAATCTCTGGGATGTAAACTTGGATTTCAAGAAAAATAATGCTGTCGTCTATAACAACGCGGGTCTCCAAAATAAATGGTGGTTTACGGCGAGTACAGATAAATCGACACGGTGTCCTAACACATTATTACCAGCTTAAATTACGCGTAGATATCACGTTAGTTTGCGATATCTTGATGAAAACGCTGCATTTTTCGGCACAGACATTTGCAAACATTCCACTATAATGATCGAATTTTGGGGCCGTTTATACCTGATTCCGGTTTTGGACCCGCAGTTTACTGAAGACGTTTGCCTGCGGCTGCAACTTGATAAAAAATGTCCGCGCATGATGCTATCGAAAAATGGCCAGTCTACCACCCGGCAGACTGGCTATGAGAACAGCAGTTTTCGAAGAGGTTATTAAACTCTTCAAGGGTAACTACTTTACACCTGTATTTCTAGGATAATTATGAAAGAAGGAGAAGAAGAACGGAGAATCGGAGTTTCGTAATCAGTTTTCGCGAATCGTATTCGGCAACAGGTCCGTGTCTACTAAATAAAACAGACTGTGATTGGTCAAAAAAAAATCTAGGGAATCCGAGACTAATGTTTACCAATGTGAAGTCATGGATTGGATAAAGTATAATGACTGAAATATGACAACTTGAGAATAAATATGTTTTCTTCAACATGGAACCTTTAATGCAAATTTGTGTTGTTATTTTTAGCTCACTGGCGAGTTGTCCGTCGACCGTCTGTTAACTTTTGCCTCGTTAACACGATAGCACCTTCGTTTTTCATCTGATTTCGAACTTTACCATTGTTTATATCAATGAAAGCTCAGACGAGTACGAAAACCAGCCAGTTCGGACCAGTTACACTGGAGTTATGGCCCTTGATTTAATTAAAATTGCTATATTTAACCTCGTTAACACGATGGGCCTTCATTTTCATCCGATCTTTTTCAAACTTTACCGGATTGTTGATATCCATGAAAGCTTGGACGAGTTCGAAAACCAGCCACCAATAACACCAGATTAATGGCCCTTGATTTTGTTAAAATTGCTATATTTGGCCTCGTTAACACGATAGAGCCTTAATTTTTCTGATCTTTACCAATGTCTACCAAATTGTTGATATCAATGAAAGCTCAGACGAGTTCGAAAACCAGCCAGATCGGACAATTTACACTGGAGTTATTGCCCTTGATTTTGTATGCTATAATTTGACCTCGTTAACACGATAGGGCCTTCACTTTTCACCTGATCGTTTTCAAACTTTACCAGATTGTTGTACCAATGAAAGCTCGAACTAGTTCGAAAACCAGCCAGGTCGGGCAATTTACACCGGAGTTATGGCCCTTGAATTAGTTAAAATTGCTATATTTGCCTCGTTAACACGATAGGGCCTTCATTTTTAATCCGATCTTTTCAAACTTGACCAGATTGTTGATATCAATGAAAGCTCGGATGAGTTCGAAAACCAGCCATATCGGACCATTTGCACCAAAGTTATGGCCCTTGAATTTCTGAAATATGCTATAATTCGGTCTCAACACGATAGGGCCTTTATTTTTCATCCGATCTTTTACAATCTTTACACGATTGTTGATATCAATGAAAGCTCTCACGAGTTCGAAAACCAGCCAGATCAGACCAGTAACACAGAGTTATGGCCCTTGACTGAGTTAAAATTGCTATATTTTGCCTCGCGATACGGCCTTCATTTTTCATCCGATCTGTTTCAAACTTTACCAGATTGTTAATATCTATGAAAGTTTGGAAGTGTTCGAAAAGCAGCCAGTTCGGACTAGTAACGCCGGAATCTAAAATATGGCCCTTGATTTAGATAAAATTGCTGTATTTTGCCTCGTTAAACGCGATAGGGCCTTCATTTTAGTTCGAAAATCAGCCATATCGGACCAGTAACACCAGAGTTATGGCCCTTGAGTTAGTTAAAATGCTGTATTTTGCCTCATTAAGATGATAGGGCCTTCATTTTTCATTCGATCTTTACCAGACTTTACCAGAATGTTACTTTCAATGAAATATTTGACAAGTTTGAAAACCAACCAAATCGGATTAGTAACACTGGAGTTTTGGCCTTTGATTTAGTTTGAAGATGCTGTACGATAGGACATTCATTTGACCGGCTTTCAGCAAAACTTTGCAGGCATTATCAGTACCAAGCCTAGTTGTACACATCATCACTGTGTTCCGATTGAATGATTTGGCAGAGTTATGACCCTTTAAATGTTTTAATACACAAACTTTGGACTAGTTCTCCTGAACCCCTGGCTGGATTTCAACAAAAAATTTGAGGGATGATAAGTTCCAGGTCTAGTTGTGCATATCATCGCCGTGTTCCGGTTGAATGATTTTTGGTTGAGTTATTGCCCTTTAAAGGTTTAAATACACAAATTTTGTCTGGACTAGTTTTCCTGAACCTCTTGCCAGATTTCAACAAAACTTTTCAGGGATAATCGGAATCAAGCTTAGTTGTGCATATCATCACCATGTTATGGTTGAAAGTTTTTTGTCTGAGTTATGTCCCTTTAAAGGTTTTATTACACAATCTTTGTCCGGACGAGTTTTCCTGAACCCTAGCCCGATTTTAATGAAACTTCGAAGATCAGTATATGTAACAAGATGGACCAAGTGGAGACAACTCACCAAGGGAGAATCAAGACTAAATAAATTTACAAATTTATTTACAACAAGATGAATATATATACAAATGACAAAGTAGAAATATCAAAGTTTTAAATCATGTTTAAAATGATGTTCACTACGTTAGATTAAACTGTTCGGTTTTAATCAGACTGAATATCTGATATCTGTATTTATGAGATATGTATACTATATCACACGCTATCTTATCTCTCAAAGCTATATCTAGCTGAGTCCTTGCGGTACAGTACGCGGCACTAACACTTCACTCCCGCGTTATATTGCAATCCCGTCCTTAGCGGTTGCTCTTCGTCCCGGTACCACACATACTTCCGGTGACGTAATCCACACGCGACGCCCACTCGCACGATCCTCTCCGGCGATGGCCCAAGTCCCGGTATTACAAATCCGGTGACGTTATCTGCGTAGCTATCTGCGTAACCAGGCCCTCTTGCCTAGCGTCTCCGTGGCTACAGTCTGGTCTGTCGCCCAAATGGCGAATGCTGTCGTTCCCGCGTCCTATGACGGCGTTCCCAACCTACGACCCCGTAGACCATGCTCCCGACAATACGCTCTACATGATGTACGCTTCTAGCGTATACGTACGCTGCCAGCGTATACAGCTACAAAATATATACCCAGTCTTTCAATGTTATCACAACATGTATTTTATAATAGCGCTAAGGTATCACCATTCCTAATACTGATTGCAAAGCAATCTTTATTCAGAATGAATAAGCCCGAATTCTAAACCTTCTTCGAATAGACATTATGCTAACTTTTAACAAAACGTGTGATACAGATGTAATTTATCGACAATGAAATCTCACATTTCTAGATGTAACGCAAAACTCACAACATAATAATTTAACCATAGACTGAATGAATAATTGGTTTTACACCACGTTAACACATTATAGGCTATAATGGTACAGCGACCTCAGAGTGATTGAATAATAATGACAATATTAAAACCAACCTCAGAGAGATTTATACTGCACAATAAACAATAACCGTTTATGCAATAACGTAATGACAGTTACCTCCGTAGAAAAGTACCTACAATCTGAATCGCGTATTCCATTTACTATCTACAGAACAACTGGCATCATCAATAATGTAAATATATGCCCCAATAATCTTATCAGACAATAATTTGCTAAAATATTCTGACGTTTGAAAACGTACAAGAATTAAAGACAATATCCTGCTAACTATCTATGGCTTTTACCGGCAGATATTTCCTTCAGAACAACAATTTAAATATGACAATAATTTACAACAAATAAAATAGATTTGACTTACACTTTGCTGTAATGATATTGGCCACTGACTACTCTGGATAATGGCTTGCGATCCTGTGACAAGCTCTTACGATTTCGACACCCATATATACAGTCTCTACACGGATACCTGGTGAAACACGCCATCCATGCAAATGTCATGTTACTCGGACTGCTCGGGACTGCACGTAGTGTCGTAATAAGAAGTCTATACATTGATTAGGCCCGTACTGGTAAATACTGGCAAATTTACTCATAATACACAGCCTTTAAAATCATAACTTTCTTAATAGTTGATGGATTTTGATGAAATAAACGCCAAAACAACTTATTCTTTATCAAATAGAATGAATCTAGTAAAATATCATTTATTAGATATAGGCATCGATTAAAAGTGATGCGCTTGGCAAAAATCTACGAAAATTCCTATTCAAAATCAGGAAAAATGAGGCCCCGACAAACACATGTAGTTAAAATCTCTAAGTAAATATGCACTCATTTTGTTACAGTATAAAGCCTAGTTGTGCATATCATTGCCTTGTTCCGGTCAAATGATTTTTGGCAGAGTTATAGACCTTAAAAGGTTTTAATACACAAACTTTGTCCAGACTAGTTCTCTTGATCGCCTGGCCGGATTTAAACACATCTTGGCGGGAATGACGAGTACCAAACCTAGTTGCGCTTATCATCGCTGTGTTCCATTTGAATGAATTTTGGCATAGTTATGTCCCATTAAAGGTTTTAATACACTAACTTTGTATAGAATAGTTCTCCTGAACATCTGGCCGGATTTCAGAGAACCGTGGCAGGGATGATCAGTACCATGCCTTATTGCGCATGTCATCGCCATGTTCAGGTTGAATGATTTTTAAAAGAGTTATGTCCCCTTATACGCAAACTTCAGCTTTAGCCAGTAGAGTGTCCACAGGCCCTCTTTGGCCTCTTGTTTAAAATTATGACTGACAAATGAAAGTACACTCTAACGTTTGGCGGGAAAAAAACTGCAAAACTGAGGGTGTGTCATTTCGGAGCCAGAAACGTCTAACTTTTCATAAGATCAGCAATGAAAAAAAGTTTCTTATTAATTGGCACTTGGATGTAAGTTTCAGGCAAGGGGTGGCATATATGGCTACGAGATATAGGGAAATCAGAGTAGCCGTAAAGTCTGTAATGCAGGCCTTTGGGAAAATCAATAGTTGTCTGTGACCAACACATGTTTTTCTCGGATTTTTTAGTTTTTAGCTCTACTGACAAAGATCAGCAGAAATTATGCCGTGGTGCGGTTTCCGTCTATCCGTCCGTCCGTCTGTCCGTCAACTTTTTTTTATAGCGACTACTCCTCTGACACTACTGAATGGATTTTCATGAAACTTTAAAGAAATGTTGCCCATGAAGTCTAGTTGATCCTAGCAAAAATTCATGTTGATGTGAAATCCAAGATGGCCACCATGGCTAAAAATAGATTTTCAAAATACAAGTTTGTAGCAACTACTTCTTGAAAACTATAAGTGATATTGATATGGGACTTTTTCTAAAATGATCAGTATGACATGATGTTGATCCTTGTCAAAAATTATTTTGATTTGACGTTAAACATGGCCGCCAGTGGCCATCTTTGTTACATAGAGTTATATAATAAAAACTTGTAGCGACTACTCCTCTGAAACTACTTGACGGATTTTCATGAAACTTCACAGTGCTGATCTAGCTATCAAAAACCTATCAGTAGAGCTTCAAGGTCATTGACTTCTTGTTATCTTTTAACATATAAATCTACTATTAACATCTATATTCATTTCTCCGAATTTCTACAAATGTTCAAAGGTAAGTTCCTATGATGCTAATTATGAAAGAAGATTTCTGGAGAATTTGATTTTCATAATCAGTTTTCGCGGGTGGAGTGGGTGGGAGGTGGGGGACACGTGACTTTGAACTGTGATCACTTCTAAGTTTTGATCTATTAACACATACTTTGACATGAGGCCAGAAGTATTACATTACAAACTTGTTCATGCCATGGGTAGGTATGGAAACTGCAAACCAACAATGTTTATGATCAGCCTAAGCTTACCATTTAGTTCAGTCTGACATATCAGTACGTACATGTTTACAACCCACATTTGTCATTTGATTTCAGGCAAAAGCAAATAACCCCTGTATATAAAAGCAATATTGACACACAATTATTATCACTGCAGCCTTGTTTCTGAGAAGGGAGATCTTAAACATCAACAGGATATGGCTCTCCCTGCATACAGGACAGAGAGTTTTACATCCTCTCCAAAGGATGACATGTTTTCTGTCCAATTCAAGAACAATTAAAACCACTCAGCACTATTGGTTATATCAACGCAGAATTCAATTGTCTATTATTAAACATTCAACAACCAACAAACATTCAGGATGGCCTTGACCGTATTGCTCTGCTTACAACACAAATTTGTTTTCCTCAGATTGTCGGTTTGTAGAACTGAAGTGGTGCGTGTTACACATGAGACATAATTTTCTGCTTTTTTTGCCAGATCACTTGAAGATGCTATCCATCAGCTGTTCACAAGCTTTGTGTTATTCAACAATAGCCTAGGCCTGGAGAATTTATACAGTATTTTGTGTTTTTTATGTTTATTTCTAATCATAAAGAATAATAAAACTGACCTTGTGTTCTGTTCCTTATTTATGATTAAAAAAAAAGATATTATCGTTTGCATGTATATTGAATTTAAAATGGTTTTCGAATTTTATACTTAGACCAAATACAATAATATCTTAGGTTCCTGTTATATCAGAAGAAAATAGGGACAGTAGGTGAGTAGGTCTGTGTAAAAAAAATAATTATGCTCCGTCCACAATAATTATTGCTTCAAGCGACTTCTCCTCTGAAACCGCATGGCCAATTTTGACTTCTTTAGGAAAAAACTTCAAAAATCTTCTTTTCTGATACCATGAGGCAAATCTTCTTTTCTAAAACTACAAAAGCCAGAAGGCTCAATCTGTCATGGCCTCTTTAGCAAGTAGAGTGATACAGCCCTCATGGGCCTCTTGTTTAATCTTGTTAACACATCAGAGGCTACATTTCTTGAGCAATCTTAACCAAACTTGCACAGATTTTATATGACCATAAGGTTTCG
The DNA here is from genome assembly GCA_037043455.1 of Cyrtodaria siliqua. Lineage (NCBI taxonomy): Eukaryota > Metazoa > Mollusca > Bivalvia > Adapedonta > Hiatellidae > Cyrtodaria > Cyrtodaria siliqua. The sequence goes on along the minus strand of JAWPHD010010454.1, from coordinate 51,992 downwards.
GAGAAGTTCGATAATGGGCCAGTACTCAAGTGAGCGATATAGGGCCATCATGGCCCTCTTGTTTGTAATCATCATGAAATGGATTGAAAATAAAATATAATTTAAATAGATTAGTTAATGGGTAGGTTTGTTTATGAAATAATCTTTCACTTGACGGGAAGTATGGTTTGTTTCATGACAAGTAAAATTCTTTATCTCTTGTGGATTTATGAAGATGTTTATGAATTTCACATTTTAACTTCACAACAACCAAAAAAACACAACAATTTTTACATTAAAGGGACACACGGCAATCTTGATTTTTAAAAACTCACAGCCTTCCGTTAGTTTTTCACATAACCTGCATTTGTTCAATCATTAATATTAATTATAAGAAAAGTATATAAAGTGAATTTTTTTTGCACATTACTAACTGGTGATTATAGTGCACCAACAGTAAATTTAAACATGTGGTAGTAAAGAAAGAACAAATGAAAACTTTTTTTTTATTTAATTATATGCAAAGCAGGTTTAAACTCATAAATCTTGGGATATTTCACTCAATGTGACTCATCGAGATCTTAATTTCGATCCTTGATAAAAACTTAATGATTGCCGTGTGTCCCTTTAAAAGTAGGGTCATTCATTATAGGAGTATGAGCATTTATAACTTTATCATATTTTTTTGTGTTCCTCGAAACTATTGGACCATAGGATAAAAGCTTGAAGCATCTTATCGAAATTTTATATAAACAAAATGCATGAAATTATACCGAAGCAAAAAATCATGGAAAAATAATAAAATAAGAAATTATACAAAAGTCATGAAATAAGCCTAAATATAAGAATTGTTAAATGTTTAAAAATATCGGGAAGCTGCAAGTTATTTAAAAAAAAAAAGGATTGCCGTGTTTTTCTTTAAATAAACCCATGGATTGTTTTAACCCTGAAAATAAAGGTGTTGTGTTTTTGCGCCCACAGCATAGGTGTAAGCATGAACGAAGATTCAATCTTTGTTTTCTATATATATTCTATTCTATTATTAAGATATATTCAGAATAATGTCAGGTGAGTTTATCATTTATTAAATCCAGTGTCACATGAAATAGTTTAATAAATTGTCTCTAATTCCAATTCAGATAAACTCCATTGTGTGTCGTAAATATGTTCTTTTAAAATAAAACTATAACTACCGTAATCTGTCTTCCTCCCCTAAATTGTTGTATACAGTTCTGAAACAAATGAAATAATTCATTATCTTGAGTGTAATCTATTTTGATTATTTTCGGGACAAGTCAAACACTGCAATGTCATTAGTCACCATGGTAACAAGGAGTCTTGAGTTGGCAGAGTCGTACAATAGAGACTTAGGCTCCTTCACGCCATGTGACTCATCCAGCAGGACACCACACTTCTGTCCTTCAGGGCTGATCTGGAGGATGTTGTTGGAGCCGCAGCTGCAGACAAACATCTGGCTGCTAGATCCTGGGTAGACAACACAACGGGGATCGATGAGGTCTGGGTCGGTAAACTGTGACAGCTTGTTGCCTTGCCGATCAAGGGTTATGACCCCATTGTATTGGTCTGAGACATGGATTAGTGTGTTGTCAGTGGATACAGCAATATGTAATGGAAATGAGAACATCTGCTGCCCGGCTGCATCTGTCTGGAATGTACGCAGTCGCTTGCCGGCCATGTTGTAGGTGTGTATCTGACTCTGAACTGAGACAAGCAGTTCTGTATTGATGTAGGCCACACCCCAGCAGCATTGACCTACATTGAATGACTTTGTCAGTGTCATTCTTTTACCCAATGACACAAACTGAATCTTCTGGCGCAATGTCAGTGTTACAGCCGCCTCTCCAGGACCAGTAGCACACACACCATATGGATCACTGGGAAATTGAAACTCACACGAGTCTGTCACCTTATATGATTGGTCAAGTCGCTTTAACTTGTCATTGGCATAGTCAGTAATCAGCATTGTTCCATCTGGCAGCAGACAGGAGCCAGTAATATGACAGTCCTTTGACTTTGAGTCACCTTTGACCTTCACGTCATAACGACCTCTGAGAGAAGCTGTATAAAGCTGGTCACCAAGATCAAGTGACTTCACACTCCTGATGACATCTTCTATTGTTGTATTTATCTGAAAAGTCAGTGGTTTTGGTTTAAGACGCACTTTCATTTCCTGTAGGAGTTTCTCACCATCGTTTTGGTTCTGTTTGCCCATTTTGGTGTAGACAAATACTTGTGACTCATTATCTTTATTGGCGTTCTTTAGTTGGTCGATACTTGCTTTTATATCCAAGTTTAGCCTTTCTTCATATTCCTTGTGCTTTGCCTGCACTGTATCGCATGCTGCCTTCTCCAGGTCATCTAGATGCTGGTTTATAGTATTGCGGAAATTGCGGATCTTGGTTAGGCAGATGTTTTTATCTTTTTCGAGTTTGCTCCTGGAATCTTGTTTACTTTTCTTCAACTGTTCTAGTTTGGACTGGACTTTACCTATGGTGGCCTTGATTGTTTTGTATTCCTGACTTTCGGTGACATCTCTCGCTGCATCAAGGATATAATTTATGTCCACGCAGGACCTGAAAATAGAAAGTCACATCAATGTATAGTCTTTAACAAAATCAGTGTATAACTACTGTTTCTCCTAGTAAGAGAGCCTGCCCTAAAAGTAGTCCCCCACTCCACACACACACATTTTCCAAAAAAAATAAATGCCAATACAATTTTGATCTTTTGTATCCATGGAAAACAACTACAACAAAATCAAAATTAAAATTCAATCTATGTTTGATGTATAGCACCAAAATATTTATTTTAATTTTTTTTATTTTAAAAGAGCGCCTCATTGGCAATTCCTTTTTTATGGGATGGCGAGTTGTCCATCGTCCCTCCGTTCTCACCAGAGATACCTTGTGGGACTTTTTTGATGCCCAAAGATGCTTTCTGCAACTTCTTTACTTTGTGAGACTACCGTAGTCCCACAACACATTTTTAAGTAGTTTCATAAAAACATGCATATATGTTATCCACCGAAACACACGCCCTGCAGCACACATTATCATGGTTGTATAATTACTATACATCATTTAGGATAAATATAACCTGGTGTATATAGATCGTCTGATAAAAAGGTAAACTAGTATCTGTTGATGCGTATCTGGCTTACTGATGCATGTCTGACTTCTCCATAAATTGATAATATGACGCTCGAGATCTATCAAGAAAAAAGCTCAACTGGTAGAGTTGATCGACGTAGTATTTTAAACTTGAGAAGAACTGAACCGCACGGGTTCAAACGCCAGAATCGCTATTTTTTATTTTTTATTATTTATCTTCTCTTTTTTTCATTTAAATTATATATATTTGTTATAGCGGTAGATCTTAGTCGTTGTATATTTTGTATGATTAATATTTTTATAGATCTACACGTAGATCTAATTCAGTATTTCTTTTGACAATTTATTTTCCTTATTTTAATATTGCATAACGATCATACATTTTGTTGGACCAGTTGATTTGTTTTATCATTATGTGATAAATAATATAAACTTTGTTTAAAGTTTTAAATAAAAATGCAAAATAGAGCAATATTGACATGTTTAATAAGCAGTAAATGTGAATATGGTAATTAAAAATAATCATACCTGAAGTGGATTCGAACCAACTACCGACGAGGGAAAATATCATTTCATGCATAGCGTGATTCACTGAGCCAATATTTTCTACATCGTTGTATGTCCTAATGACTAGACGATATATGTATGTTGTATGATATGTTGATGTTATTTTATACCTGTACACCCCTATTTATCTATAATTGGACACCTGTTTATGTAAAAGCCAGGATTGATTATCCTAAACGATTTATAAGATATGAACAAACATGTAAACAAGCATACCTGTGATCCATCGAAACACAAGTCACACAGCACACAGCATCATGGTTGCCACAGTAGGTGTCGATAAAGTTGCCATGGTGTAACTCGCACGGTTCCGTGGGTACAAACTTGACTGGAGGCGGCCCTGACATGCCTGCCGTGTCTTGTAGCTTGTGACTTCTCATGGCAGGAAACCTGTTATGGTCCTTTACACACGTAGAACACAAGTATTCCAAACACAATGGACAATATTTAACTGCCTCTATGTTTTTATTATCTGCAGCACACAGGCTACAGGCAAGGTCAAAACACTGGTCAGATGCTTTGTCCGTAGATCTCGTAAATTGTTGACTAGTCGCCATTTTGTAGGCATAGAATGGACTGTGAAGTTTATCTACAATCTTGTATAGACACGGTTACGCATTACTTCCTTGTTAAGTAGAGGTAGAAAACCAATACGGGGCCAGGTATAATAAACTTAACTCGCTGATATGGGTAAACTGAATTTTGAAAGTAGTCGAACACAAAACAAATAATAAATAATAGTGAGATAAATATTTAAATATTCAGTATCTACTCCGACAGACACTCACTAAATCAACAATTGTTGTCAATATTTAACATAACAATCTTAAAAGCTGTTTAGTTCACGAGTTGGTATGGTTTAAATCACAGATTGAATTATCTTAGTTTTAATGTTATCTATAAAATACTATTCATATAAAATCAACAAGCTCACAAAAACCCATTTTATAGTCATAACCAAGCCATTTGGAAATAGTTTTTTCTGATAAGGGTCCGCCAATAGTATAAAGGAGTATGGTAAAAATGACAATGTCAATTTTTGCGTAAACTTCAAAATTCTTGCAACTGTCAGTGCTGACATAGTGTGTCATATTTATAAGGAAACATTTTGATAATCAGCGTTTTGAATAAAAGTAATTCATAAAAAAGATATTGTACTTTTGATTTCAGTACCTCGGGTGCATCCAATCATTGACTTCTTTTTCTTTTTACCATGCTTAAGCCATGGTCTTTTGTTCGTCGTCCGTCCGTCATCTGTTAACTTTTTTGATGTCAACACTCTAGCACCTTTGTTTTTCATCCGATTTTTACCAAGCTTTACCAGATTGATTATTAATATCAATTAAAGCTAGGACAGGTTCGAAAACCAGCCAGATTGGACCAGTAAAACGGGAGTTATTGCCCTTGAATTAACGAAAATTGCTAAATTTGGTCTTGTCAACAATCTAGTGCCTCCATTTTGAATCCTACCTTTACAAAACTTTGCCAGATTGCTGATATTCATGAAAGCTCGATCAAATTAGAAAACCAGCCAGATCGGACCAGTAACACCGAAGTTACGACCCCTGAATTATTGAAAAATGTGTTGTCTTTTTGATGTCAACACTCCAGCAGCTTCATTTTTCATCCGATCTTTACAAAACTTTACCAGATTGTTAATACTGTGAAATCATTAATATTTGTGGGGGATTAAATTTCATGAATTTCGTAGTTGACCCGAACCACGAAATCAAATCCCCACGAATGTTTAATGCCCAGAACTTTGAATAATGTGTACGAAAACGGCCTTGATTTGGAGTCCATAATGTATATTACCGCATAGCAGTTGTTTTGGGCTCATCATTTAGTTATTAATAACTATTGTACCAGGTTGTATGTTGTATTTATTAAACATTTATTTTGATAATAAAAAAAACAAGAGCTGTCGGAGAACAGCGCAGCTCGACTATTCGATTTTTCAGAGAATAATAAATTTATAGCTAGTATATATCATCAGAAAACAAGGCTACAACAATGTAGGGTGGGGTTGGGAGCACAACATAACTATGTGTTAGAACTGACCAAAACTACGCAGAGGGTGCGGGGTTGGGGTGGGAGAGAGGCGGGTGTGGATGGTGGGGGGAGTGGTTGTGGTGAGGGCAACATATATGTGTAAGAAGTTATGTAAGAATTCACCAAAACAACACAAAAATGTAAAAAATCGAGTTTGAGTGGGGATGGGGTAGAGGCGGGGTGTGGGGAGGGCAACATATATGCCTAAGAATTGACTAAAACAACAAAGAAATATGTAAAAAAAAAAAAGTTTCAAGTTGGGGTGGGGCGGGGGGAGCGGGGGGGGGGGGGAGAGGCGTATCAGAAGGTATCCCCTGTTTGCCTCTGCCAGTGATGACTGCTCCATCATTGTCTGTCATGGAATGGTTTACAAGTACGTACAGTTTGTAATTTATACACTCACATAAATGATAAAAGATGTAATTTATATTTATTCTAGTAACCACCCTTGTTTATAGCAAACACTTTAGCTCAGGTCACTTTTCTCTGCGTTTACCAACTCTAAGAGGACAAATTTTCAGTATTTGCAATATTTCAATAAAACTTGACAGAGACATAGCGCAGTAAATTATTAGTTACAGTCAAAAGGGGATAAGTGGGGGATGTTTTGTTATTTTATTAAATTTCATTAGTAAGGTTTTCGCTTTCTCCATTTTAAATATTATTCAGTATATTTTTCAAGTCCTGTTACTTGCCTTAATAACCGATCTTTACTCATTGTTCTCGTAAACAATCCCATTATGCATTCAATTTGCTACACCGTTTGATAACTGCATTTGTATTGGTCAATATTGAAGCGTTTTGAGGAATTGAATGACTGAGAAGTATTGTATTTGCACTGGAGTTAAATTAAATTAATTACATTTCTATGCGTGAAAATCGGGATGAATATGCAAGAATATTCATAATCGCTAAATATTAATAACTAACTCAGAACACAATAATAACTAACGTTGCTAACTCAGAACACAACAATAACTAACGTTGCGACGTTGAGTCGTGACGTCAACAAAGTGTTACTGACGTCGACGTCATCCGCCGATAACGTTCAATAAAGGGAATATTTGTTTGAAAAACGTAATTTAAAATGTAATAGATTATTTAAATGCTGGTTCGATTATTGGGTAATCCTTCGCGTGCGCTCGTACGTGAAAAGAACCACACGTCTACCACTCATGAAGGATTTCCCTATAATCAATCCCAGCAGTTAAATAACCTCTATATAGTTTATATGAAAAGGCAATTAATTACGAAAGAGTTTTCAAGTGTGCTATTTTACATGTGAATTTAAAATGTTACTAACGATTTGATATTATAAAATAAGCTATATCCAACACAAATGAGGCTTATATATCCATATCTTCTTCCCATTCCCTTGTTAAGTGAATGCCAGTTTGAAGTGGTCACATCTTGAAATAGCTTGTGACTCATTTTGCAGGATTTTATCTTATTTGAGTATTAATTGAACACTATTGATAAAATAATAATGTCACTAGTAAAAGAGTACGGAAGCCCTGGAGGGACTTATTAGTTATTACTTATTACTTATTTGTTATTACTTATTACTTATTTGTTATTACTTATTTCTTATTACTTTGTAAAGGGCGGGTTAGTGAAAACATGGCGGACATCTAAACATGGCGGACATCTCGTTAGTTATTTACTATATTGTTTACTGTTTATTTAGCATACTGACCAATCTATCTTATACTTTCAAAGCCGTAATCACTTAGAATGTGTTATGTTCTTCACGGGTGCTGGTGCGGCCCAGTGGACAGCGCGGTGGACTTGAAACCGACAACCCGGGTTCAAGTTTCCCCAGTGCCACTGAGTTTTGTCGGTATGTTAATATTGGGCAAGACTGCCGATGGGGACGTACTATTCGCAAACCTATTCACCGCAAATTGACTGACGCATAGAAAGATAAGAGAGTTCGCTCTCAGAGAGGTAAATGCTTTTTTTGCATAGCACTGAACTGGGCGGTCCCGTGCATCGGAGTATATCCTCCAAGCACTTTAAAAAATCATAGGAACCTATTCGACAGTAAGAGTATGGCAAGTCCCCGGATACTCTCTCTACATCATACACATGTTATATTTGAATACACCCTTAACTTGTTATAGTTCGATGCATGATATATAAGCATGTTATAGATGGATGCATCATAATCATGTAATAGTTTGACACACCCCATAACATAGTATAGTTGGATACATAATACACATATTATAGTTGGATACATTCTAAACATATTATTGTTGAATGCATCATAAACATGGTATAGTTTGTTATAGGTGGATACATCAGTTGGATACATTATACGATTGCTATAGTTGGATGCAGTTGTATGTATCATAAACATGCTATAGTTGGATGCAGTTGTATGTATCCTAAACATGTTATAGATGGATGCAGTTGTATGTATCCTAAACATTTTATAGATGGATGCAGTTGTATGTATCCTAAACATGTTACAGATGGATACATCCTAAACATGCTATAGTTGGATGCAGTTGTATGTATCTAAACATGTTATAGATGGATACAGTTGTATGTATCCTAAACATGTTATAGATGGATGCAGTTGTATGTATCCTAAACATGCTATAGTTGGATGAAGTTGTATGTATCATAAACATGTTATAGATGGATGCAGTTGTATGTATCCTAAACATGTTACAGATGGATACATCCTAAACATGCTATAGTTGGATGCAGTTGTATGTATCTAAACATGTTATAGATGGATACAGTTGTATGTATCCTAAACATGTTATAGATTGATACAGTTGTATGTATCCTAAACATGTTATAGATGGATATATCCTAAACATGTTATAGATGGAATTAAATTGGGTTTTAAGGCGCACCAACACAAGAAGAGGTTATGTGGCACCTAACAGGCATGAACATGCCAGGCTCATCTTCCATGTACATCGAGATAAAATATGGAAAATGGGCCTAGAACCTTCTCACCCTGAACTGCAGAGTTGCTGCAAATTCTATCGTAGAAACTCCATTTACGCTGGAGTCACGTTTATTGTTTTTCTGCCACTGATCTTTTGATGCGGGCGAGATAGCACCTGAAACAATGCTGGGATCATGATGAAGACCTTTAATGAACATAAACAAAAAATGATAAAATGAAAATGAATTTGGGGTGGGGGGGGGGGGGGGGGGATTCTACCCGTCTGCCTATCCCTCCAAAGAGATCTGCAGTGGCCCTATTATTTGCCCCGTGACAAAACGGGAGCCCCCTGGAACCACCCGGGGCTGTTATAGATGGATACATCCTAAAGATGTTATAGATGGATACAGTTGTATATATCCTAAACATGTTATAGATGGATATATCCTTAACATGTTATATTTGGAACTAAACATGCTACAGTTGGATGCAGTTGAATGTATCATAAACTTGTGGATACATCATACACATGTTATAGTTTGATACACCCTAAACATGCTATAGTTGGATGCAGTTGTATGTATCTGTACCTATAGGTGGATACATCCTAAACATGTTATAGATGGACACATCCTAAACATGTTATATATGGATACAGTTGTATGTATCCTAAACATGTTATAGATGGATACAGTTGTATGTATCCTAAACATGTTATAGATGGATACATCCTAAACATGTTATAGTTGGAACTAAACATGCTACAGTTGTATGTATCATAAACTTGTGGATACATGATACACATGTTATAGTTGGATACATCCTAAACATGTTATAGATGGATACATCCAAAACATGTTATAGTTGGAACTAAACATGCTACAGTTGTATGTATCATAAACTTGTGGATACATCATACACATGTTATAGTTGGATACATCCTAAACATGCTATAGTTGGATGCAATTGTATGTATCTGTATCTATAGGTGAATACATCCTAAACATTATAGTTATTATTTATTTGTTATTACTTATTTGTTATTTGTTATTACTTATTTGTTATTACTTATTAGTTATTTCTTATTAGTTATTACTTATTTGTTATTACTTATTAGTTATTACTTATTTGTTATTACTTATTTGTTACGACTTATTTGTTATTACTTATTTGTTACGACTTATGTGTTATGAATTATTCGCCATTTTGAAAAAATGGCGGACTTTTGAAAAAATGGCGGACATCGTTGATAAGCCTTTTATCATAAAAAACTGCCAAAATCTGGACACATTGATAAAGCATGTGAGTATATTTAAATACCATACGTTTATTTAGAATAATTACCAATCCATCTTAAACTTTTTCAAGCAGTTCTTCAATTTGAATGTGTCGGGATGACCTAGTAGTTATTAATGGCTTCCCAGTCAATAACCGGAGGTGCATGGTTCTATAGTTGGATGCAGTTGTATGTATCTGTATCCATAGGTGGATACATCCTAAACATGCTATAGTTGGATGCAGTTGTATGTATCTGTATCTATAGGTGGATACATCCTAAACATGCTATAATAAACAGTTGAATGCATTATAAACATGTTATACACGTTATGACTTATTTGTTTATACCCATTTGTTATTACTTATTTGTTTTTTCTTAATTATTTTTATTTATTGTTTATTATTTGTTATTACTTATTTGTTATTACTTATTTGTTATTTGTTATTACTTATTTGTTATTTCTTATTAGTTATTTCTTATTAGTTATTACTTATTTGTTACGACTTATTTGTTATTACTTATTTGTTACGACTTATGTGTTATGAATTATTCGCCATTTTGAAAAAATGGCGGACATCGTTGATAAGCTTTTTATCATAAAAAACTGCTAAGATCTGGACACATTGATAAAGCATGTGAGTATATTTAAATACCATACGTTTATTTAGAATAATTACCAATCCATCTTAAACTTTTTCAAGCAGTTCTTCAATTTGAATGTGCTGTGTCCTTCACACGAATGTGTCGGGATGACCTAGTAGTTATTAATGGCTTCCCAGTCAATAACCGGAGGTGCATGGTTGCCGTAGGTTGGTGAATAGTGTTACTATTGACCGGGAAACCGATTTACATCATTTATAACAAGCTGATCATGGTATACAACTATCTACTTCTGTTGAGGCAATGGTTAACACCATTTATCCAAGGGAATGGCTATTGACCCGAAGCAGTGAACTATTGACCGAGACGCAGTCGAATAAAATTTTAAAAAACCGAACCTATTCCATGTATATATATTTTTAACATTGCCTTCTAACTTCCCAACATCGTCAAACTGGAATAACCCTTTGATATAGAAAAAAACAGACACAATATGAAATATTTTCAAAAACAGATTCTGAGTCTACATATTCTACGAGGCTACTACCCCTACTTTCGACAAAAGCATATTTTACTATCCCCATATCACTACCCACGCACTCTTCCATTTAAAATTCGTAACCCACTCTGCTTGCAAAAGTCTAATAACATTACCGTTGCTATTTAAATAACCAATATCCTGCGAAAATCTCGGAGAAAAACTATCAGCTATACATAATAATCGGGCAGAGCATCTATGTTTGTATCAGTATCGTGTGTTACATAATCTGCATTGTCGGATGTTCTACTGTTGAAATCCCCATTAAAAAAATATGGCATTGACCTTTTGATTCGTTATGAATATGTATAACATAATCTAATAATCCATAAAAAAAATCCATGTTCAACTATGCTTGTCGTCCAATGCTCTCTGGTAAAACCTAGCACAAACCTACAAATAAATCAATTGTATATTTGAAGTATCACCGTTAATTTTGATCCATATTATATCGTCTTCGCTTTGGAAAAAGAGAGTATCATCAGTTACGAAACTGTCGCGAATATTTAGTTTTATACCTCCTGAGTGGTTTACTATTATGATTTTTCTTTCTATGTAAAGGGAAACAATCAAAATGTGTAACATCGTAATCTATTCACAACATGAAAGGAAAGAAAAGAAGATATTTCCCACCCACCTACCTACCTACCAACCCATCTGAAAAATCTACGGTTGGGTTTGGGCAAACAAAGATGTGTTTAAGTGTGGCCTCATGCGTGTTTGTATTTTTCATTTTCAGATCTCAGTCCCATACGAGTAAGAGGATGAGTGTATCCATTATTGTGTTTTCGGCAGTATTTATTTTTTATTTACCATTAGTTGCAAGCGTAGTGCCTGCTTATTTACCTGCAACGGGGCAACAAGAATACTCGAGGCTAGACTTGATAAAGCTATATTTCAGGGAGGGATTTAAGTATTTAGAAATAGTGCTTTTGTTGTTTGCTCGTCATGGTTATCGTATATGTGTCAGACATTTGAAGCGCATACTAAAGCAGCAAAGTTTATGTCGCCGTCCTCTACATTATACATCGTCAAAAGATGTGACAGATGCAGTGTTGAAAGAAACTCAATTTAGCGGACAATTTCTAGGTTATCGTGCTATGTGGCGTCGGCTTGTTAGAGACCATGGCCTCAAAGTAAAAAGGAATGACGTTTTGAAAATCATGAAAAAGGTAGACCCAGATGGAACTGAACTACGTAAAGCGCATCGACTGAAACGTAGACAGTATTTAGTAAAAGGTCCCAACTAAGTTTGGCATATGGATGGGTACGATAAACTTAAACCATTTGGCTTTTGCATACATGCATGCAAATATGGATATAACCGTCGAATAATGTGGTTGGAAGTAGCATCTAGCAACAACAATCCCGGTGTAATTGCAACATATTATCTAGACACTTTAAAACAAACAAAGGTTGCACCTAGAATCTTGCGATCAGATTTTGGAACAGAAAATTCCATTACAAGTGTTTTGCAGCCGTTTTTTAGAAATAATGCCAATGATTCAATGGCAGGTATGAAGAGTTTTATGTATGGTAGGAGTACGGCTAATCAACGTATCGAAGCGTGGTGGGGAATTCTAAGACGACAGGGTATTCACTGGTGGATAAATATATTTAAAGACTTAAGGGATTCAGGCGCATATGATTCCACAAATACGATACATGTGGAGTGTTTAAAATTTTGTTTTATGAATGTTATTCAAACAGAGCTAGATAGAATTGCTCAACATTGGAACATGCACGATATAAGACAACAAAAACATGCACTGGAACTGCCATGTGGTAAACCGGATGTCATGTATTTCGTTCCTGAATTGTTTGAAGGTCATGATTTTGGGACAGCAGTTGATATAAGGGACGTAGATGTGTGTATAGAATTGTACGGACATCCGAAGAAAATGTGTTGTCAGGAATTCATAGAGCTAGCTCACTTATTGAAGCCGGAATTAACAGTCCCAGTTGATCCAGAAGACGCGCTCCATTTATACACTGAACTCATACACCTATATGAACACGTTTTTACTGACCTTTAAATCGCTTGAATCCTCTTAACTAAATTGTTATATGCTATACAATTTGTTCTAGTTTTACATGAATTAAACTGCCACCTGTGTAGTTGATAACGGGTTCTAGTCAATATGATGCAGCTGATTTGTCTTAGCCAATATAGATGAGACTCGAATAATTAAGTATAAAATGGGATTTTAACAGAAGCATGGGATGCATGAACATAATATAGAAAATATGTCCCTGTATTACGTGTATTAAACGTTCCTGCCGAACCTTAACAAGAGGTCAATGACCTTGAAGCTCTACTGATAGGTTTTTGATAGCTAGATCAGTATTCCTGTGAAGTTTAATGAAAATCCGTCAAGTAGTTTCAGAGGAGTAATCGCTACAAGTTTTCATTATATAACTCTATGTAAACAAATATGGCCGCTGGCGGCCATGTTTAACTTCAAATCAAAATAATTTTTGACAAGGATCAACATCATGTCATACTGATCATTTTAGAAAAAGTCCCATATCAATATCACTGATAGTTTTCAAGAAGTAGTCGCTACAAGCTTGTATTTTGAAAATCTACTTTTAGCCATGGTGGCCATCTTGAATTTCCGGCCGACCTGAAATTTTGCTAGGACCAGTTAGACATCAAGAGCAACATTCCTGTGAAGTTTCATGAAATCCGTCGAGTAGTTACAGAGGAGTAGTCGCTACAAGTTTTTACTAGATAACTATATGTAAACAAAGACGGCCGCTGACAGCAATGTTTAACATCGAATCAAAACGATTTTCGACATGTCATGCTGATCATTTTAGAAAAGTCCCATATCAATATCACTTATAGTTTTCAAGAAGTAGTTGCTACAAACTTGTTTTTTGAAAATCTATTTTTAGCCGTGGCGGCCATCTTGAATTTCCGGCCGACCTGAAGTTTTGCTAGGATCAATTAGACATCAAGAGCAACATTCGTGTGAAGTTTTATGAAATCCGTCAAGTAGTTTCAGAGGAGTAGTCGCTACAAGTTTTCATTATATAACTATGTAAACAAAAATGGCCACTGGCAGCCATGTTTAACGTCGAATCAAAATAATTTTCAACAAGGATCAACATCATGTCATACTGATCATTTTAGGAAAAGACGCATATCAATATCACTTATAGTTTTCAAGAAGTACTCGCTACAAACTTGTTTTTTGATGGTCGATGGTAAAATGCGATGGACGATGGTAAGATGCGATGGTAAGATGCGATGGTCGATAGTAAGGTGCGATAGTCGAATGTAAGATGCGATGGACCATCGACCATCGCATCTTACCATCGCATCTTACCATCGTCCATCGAATCTTACCGTCGAACATCGACCTAGCGACCATCGACCTAGGTCGATGGTAAGATGGCCCTAACAGGACACCGTAGATATGTCTACTTGAAGCTGGAATAAATTACAGTTACTATACTGGATACTTAATATAAGGAAAATGGTGCTATGTGTGTGTATTTCTAAGGATTATTGTCCTTCCACCTAACCGACGATTATAGTTCAAACAAATACCATAGGAAGTAAATCTGTAAATGACATATGCTCTTTAAATAAATACAGAAACAATGCATGAACAATAAATAAAAACCTGTAGCATGTCAAAGGCAAGTGAAGGAATGTTGGATAATACCTCCCTTTCTGGTAAGCTAATATACACATGTGAACGAATGTTGGATATTACCTCCCTTTATGGTAAGCTAATATACACATGTGAACGAATATTGGATATAACCCCCTTTTATGGTAAGCTAATATACTATAAATGGCATTTTAATTCTACTACATAAACAAACATTTTTAACGTTGAATCAATTTTTTTTAGACAAGGACCAAAAACATGCCATGCTGATCATTTTAGAAACAATGTCACATATCAATATCACTTAAGTTTTCAGGTTGAGTCACTACAAATTTGTTTTGTTTTTTAAATCTATTTTTAGCTGTGGTGGCCATTTTGAATTTCCGGCCGATCTGATTTTTTGTTAGGATCAACTAGACATCAAGAGCAACATTCCTGTGAAGTTGAATGAAAATCCGTTAAGTAGTTTCAGAGAAGTAGTCGCCACAAGCTTTTCCTATATAACTCTTATGTAAACAAAGATATCCGCTGAAACACTCATCCACTTATTTTTTAACTGTGACATAATTAAAGTATGGAATTATATAGAATCTATTTTTCAAGATATATTTGAATTACTGGATCTTGATTTAAAAATCATAAACTTCAAAAACGTGGTTCTTGGTTTTTAACCAATTCCATTCAAATATAATATTGTCAGTACCATAATTTATGAAGCCAAATGGCAAATATGGAAATTTAGGAACATTCACAAGTTCGAGAATAAATCTCCTTGCTCTGACTTCCTACTGCTACACATAAAGCAGTCAATAAAATACCTTTTTATATGGCAAAACATGAAGCGTGAAAACACGACAGCAATTGATTATATAAAACAGTTATAGCACTGTCAGGCTTCGTAGCAGATGTATTCGTGTAAATAACTTTTTGTGTTTAATGACTAAAGATTGTTCAAAATATGTACATTTGATATGTACATTTGATGGTTTAAAAATGATTAATGATTGGCATGCTATTTTTCCTTCTTGAATTTCGTTTCGTCAAAAGGGTGGTACTGGCATAAGCATGATATATAATATCCAATGACTGACATGCTAATACTCTTCTTGAATTTCGTTTCGTCAAGAGGATGGTATTAACATAAGCATGATATATAGAATTTGGAAAATAAATCTTGAGTTGTTAAAAAAAAAAAAAAGTTGCTAGAGTGTTGACATCAAAAAGTTAACGGACAACAGACGCAAGCACGGACAACGGAAAACAGGTCATGGCATACTTTCTGAAATACATACACTTACAAGACTGGTAAATGCAAACAAATCCTCTCTATGACAGGTAGATGATTTACTAACTACATACATGTATTACACTTTTTAAGTTGTTAGGAACAGATTAATCCATGCATATCAACAGTATAACAGCACTTTCATCTCACATCCCATTCCATCCCATGCTGGCATGTGCCATATCTATTCACTGACTTGACATTTTCTATGCCAATCCCTTACAAATTACATGTATGTCAACAACAGCTATGGGAATGTCAATTCTGGTGAGATGGATTTATTAAAAAGAACAAATGAAACTAAAAAACGCTTGTTTTTAAATCACAACTTAAGTCACATTATTTCGGTAATAACGCCTTCCATTTCTTATCATTAAATCAAAACTTTATAAGAGGCATACCCTCTTACAATACTAATTTTCATCTCACATCCCATGCTGACATGTGCTATATCTATTCACCGATATTGTATTTTCTAAATACTTTCAGCATTTGAATCGCTGTTGGTCGGATTAATTGTTCATATGCCAATCCCTTACAAATAATGTCAACAACAGGTATGGGAATGTCAATTCTGGTGAGATGGATTTATTTAAAAGAACAACTGAAACTATAAAACGTTTGTTTTTAAATCACAACTTAAGTAACATTATTTCGGTAATAACGCATACCATCTCTTATCATTGAATCAAAATTTGATGAGACACACTCTCTTACAATAAGCTACGTGATGTTGGCTAAACATACGACATTTAAAAATATTAAATGTCGTGCTACAGGACATACGATAAACGACATTCAAGATGTGTATGTTGCGTGATGAGACATACGACACTCACAATGTTTTTTGAATGTCGCGAAAAACGACATAAGACATTCAAACTAAAAAACATTTTGAATGTCGCGCGACGCGACGCGACAATCACATACACATACGTATGTCATGTCGTATGTCGCATCACGCAACATTCACATCTTGAATGTCGTTTGTCATATGTCATGTAGCATGACATTCAAATATTGACTTCGTTTGTCGTATGTCCTGTAGCACGACATTCAAATCTTGAATGTCATTTGTCATATGTCGCGCTACATTCAAAATGTTTTAAGTTTGAATGTCGTATGTTGTATGTCGTTTTTTGTGACATTAAAAAAATCAATGTGAATTTTGTATGTCGTTTGTCACATCACGCAACATCTTGAATGTCGTTTGTCGTGTAGCACGACATTCAAATATTGAATGTCGTTTGTTGTATGCCAATGTATGTAGCACGACTTTCAAATCTTGAATGTTGTTTGTCGTATATCGTGTAGCACGACATTCAAAACTTGAATGTCATTTTTCGTATGTCGCAACATTCAAAAGGTTTTAAGTTTGAATGTCGTATGTTGTATGTCGGTTTTTGTGACATTCAAAAAATCAATGTGAATGTCGTATGTCGTGTGACATTCAAAATGTTATAAGTTTGAATGTCGTATGTCATATGTCGATTTTCGCCACATTCAAAAATCAATGTGAATTTCGTATGTCGTTTGTCGCATCATGCAACATCTTGAATGTCGTTTGTCGTGTAGCACGACATTCAAATCTTGAATGTCATTTGTCGTATGTCCTGTAGCACGACTTTCAAATCTTGAATGTTGTTTGTCGTATATCGTGTAGCACGACATTCAAATCTTGAATGTCATTTGTTGTATGTCGTGTAGCATGACATTCAAAACTTGAATGTCATATGTCATGTAGCACAACATTCAAAACTTGAATGTCGTTTGTCGTATGTCATGTAGCGCAACATTCAATATTTTTAAATGTTGTATGTCATATGTTTAGCCAACTTTACGTAGCTAATTTTTATCTCACATCCCATGCTGGCATGTGCTATTATATCTATTCACTGATATTGTCTTTTCTAAATACTTTCAGCATTTGGATCGCTGTTGGTCGGATTAATTGTTCATATGCCAATCCCTTACAAATAATGTCAACAACGGCTATGGGAATGTCAATTCTAGTGAGCAATACATCAAGGCCATCTGGTTTGCTCTTCTTCTTCATGCAACTAGCAATGTGCAACTGCGCACTGTCCTCATCCACTTCGTCTTCTTTCCATACTGCATCTAATTTCCAAACTGTTTCCTCTGAGAAGAGTTCAACCAAGGTACATGCTAGACTCCAGACATCAGTTGCTGCTGTTGCACTTTTCTTCTCAACAAGCACCTCTGGTGCTTGGTAGGCCGGAGTACCAGGCTTGAATGCCCGCCATGGTTGTAATCAGTGTATTCATAGTTTTCAATTTACTGAGACCCATGTCACATAACTTAACTACTCTATAATCCGTAGAGATCAACATCTTTTCTGGTTTTATATCACGATGAACTACTATTGGTTCAATATTGTGCAAGTATGCAACAGCTTGTGTTATTGGGCAATAGAAAACTTTGTGGTCAAATTCTAATCCGATTCGCCATCCCTAATTCCACCAAATAATACCTCATCTAAGTTTGTTCCATTTACAAACTCTGATATGAGGTAGAGATTATTTGTTTCTATTGCATATCCCATAAGTTGAACAATGTTAGGATGTCTTATTTTACTGTGGATTTGTAGTTCTCGCTTCAAATTGTTTTTGACCATTTTTATTCTCTTTACTGTTAATTTTTTAACAGCAACTGTGGTACCGATCCATTCGGCTTTATATACGATGCCAAAGGCACCCCGTCCTATTTCTTGCCCCATTTCGACATTACATAATTTTACTTCTGGAACATTAGAAGTTGACAGATTGTCCTCACTGGTGCTGCTTGTTGACTGTATTACCGGTAACTGATTTGACATCTGATTGTTATTGTGCAGAGTGTTGCTAATGGTATCATTTAAGCCACTTCTACTCCAATTTTCGTTTGTCTGTATACTTACTTCTGTTTACATTTCGTGAAATACTGGTGCTGAAGACAGACTGACCTCATCAGTACATGTATAACTTGTTTGGATATCAATGGTAGAAAGATCTTCTTGCACTAGCTGCACATTTGCATTTACTTGCAAAGTTGACACAAGTTTAACTTCAATGGGTGGATCATATATGTACATCTTCTCATTTTGCAATACAGCAAACGTGTAAATACCAGCCTCATTCACTCTTATCACTGAAACATTCAAGCCTTCGCACATCAGCTCACCATCCTTGTACCACCGATACATGTAATTTTTGTTATGAAAGACAGTAACAGCTCCAATTACAAGAAACCTTTCTTCCCCAATTCCAAGGCCGTGTATTTCGCCTGGTCCATGTAGAATGATTGTTTCAGGTTTTGGGTCAATATCTTGAGGAAAAGCAAATATACCAGCATCCGATTCAGAAAGAAACTGTTTATCATCTTTTTTCATTCCTGTTACTAGAAAGCCATCATCTATTGCATTGTATGTTGAATGCAAATCATCATTCTGGCCTGTGATATTGAAGCAGTCTTCTGAAGAATGACAAGTAATAGAAAATGTGTTACTAGAGTAACTTGAGACTCGTTCTTTGGTGTACCTCATTTGAATTGTTCCTGGGGATTTATTGTTCACAAGAAACTCTGTTTGTTTATTAGTATATGTAGAGCTGGCTCCTTCTGCAATACCTTCTTATTTCTGTATCAGGGATTCAGGTGACATGAAGGTGTTTATTTCATCTATATTACTTTCCTCTATTAATACTGTCGTTATGCTCTTAGCAGAACAAACCTCATTTGTTTCATTATTTGAACTCTTTTTTGGTTTAGTTCTGAAATATAAATGGCACTGGGATGAATACATCCCATTTGCTTTCAAGTACTCTTGGAAGTTACACTTGGTTTTATTCAAATCAGTGAAGTCTTCAATCGCATGGCTAGAAAGGTTGGCTAGAGTAACAGAGATATCAGATAATTTTTCCATCCAACTTTGACCATCTGGATAGAATAGTTTAGTGGCAAGCTCCATAATACTGTCAACAGTTACTGCTTCATCAATATTGTAGTCAATGTGACGAATTCCGCCATCTTTCTTATAATATATATAACTTGTATTTTGAATGCTTTCCTCTCCCAGACAGTTGTTGATTCTGAAAAGAAACATTGAACAACTATTTATTGTATGTTCTTCTACTTAAAATACTAGAAGAGTGTTTCAAGAGTGCAGCTTGTTTTGTTAAAGAAACATAAATATGTACAAATTATCTGAATTATTTTCTGAAAATTGGAAGAGCTGTCAAAAGCTGGGAAGGCTCAGGTGGGAAGGCTCAGGTGAGCTTAAAATCTGCACCGAATCCGTCAGATCCTGGTGAACTGTTATTTTTCATTGTAGACAACGATAATGAAACTTTGATATATAATTCTTACTAATGAAAAATTGATTTCTCTGTTGATAATTTCAGTATATTTTGAGTCCAAAAAAAATTCTTTGTTTAAGTCAACATCTTCTAGTTCATCATCTCTACTGGAGTACAATTTTTCATAAAGTCTTAAAAGATGAGTTATTTAAATTGCAAACTCAGTGTGTAACATGTATTATATGCATTTATTGGAACTATTAATTTTGGTTTAAGGTGAAACTCAATGACAATTTTGTGAAAAAAAGCCCTGACAAAATAAGTTGAACACCTCTTGTATACAAGCATGATAGGTCTTTGGTCTAATTCATACATATGTGCATTATGCTTTTGAAGGTCAAGTCTACTAAGAACTATTATACCTTTAACATAGTGGTAGAAGGTGTCTTCAAAAGTGTCTTCAAATGTCTAATGCCCGCTCTTTTGTTCTTTAAACTGTTAACAAGTTCTTCAATTCTCTCCTGTCTGGTTTGCTTCTAAAAAATTAAGTATCAAATAGATAAAATGTATCACACAGATGGTCATTGATCAACAAAACACCAAGTCAAAAGTTTTAATTTTCTCATATTTCACACATAAACAACAGCTATCCACTCAATAATGATAATGTAGATCAAAACAAATGAACTCAAGCATGTCAAGTTAGAAAAACATCTGAAGAAACTTTCAGATTTCATGGGAGGGAGCCCATGCCCCAATATGGGTGAAGTATGAATAAGATAAAATCCCAAACCAAAATTATTTTAAGAAAGATATTTTAAGACATATAGATATATACAACAGCTTACACACAAACCTTGATTTGCCTTTATTGCACAATTTGGGTTCCATGGGAGCCCAGAATTTGTAGAAGACAAAATTACTTACGCAGCCCTTTACAACATACTATAAGGAAATCAATTCCCAAATTTTGTTGAGCTAGGGCAAGAAATGCAAGACAGTAAACACAGCTTCCACGCATAATTTGATGTGAAATGGGACACACTTTAAGGGCTACCATAATCTGTGTTCCATGAGAGCCCATGGGTTACAGGAACCAAAATTACTTATGCAGCCCTGAAGATAATGCTATAAGGAAGCCCATGACCAAATTTGGTTGTGCTAGGATAAGAAATGTAAGAGACATACACTTGTAAACACAGCTTAAAACACTTCTGCGACTAGGCATATCACAACCCTCATTTTATGGAGATGTGGTCTATAAACTTCGAAAGTTAAAGGGTTCTGACGGGTTTCCTGACCGCTTTACAAATGTAATCAGGAAGTTCGTCAGAAAAGGATATAACCCCTTGGTTTTACAGCGCACTGCATGTATAGTGATTGACCCCTCTACAGTCAGTCATTACGCTTCACTTTTCACTTGTGCGATGACTGGACTACCTCTTGGGACTCTATGATTGTACCAACTGAAACCCCAACTAAGGGAGGTGGGTGCATGAGCTTTCGTCCCTCGGGTTTTCTGGTCGTACCCTAGATTGGTCTTCTCTTTAGCTGCAACTACTATGGTTGTTCAGTACGATTCTGGATACATCCTGAGATGTTTATTATTTTGTATGTATATCTTTAGTTGGTTTCTCTAGATGTGGACTTTATTGTTAGAGATTTCCTTTTGATGGGATTTAGTTTTGTTTACACTGTCTTGTCTATTTGGGCGCTGAAGACAGGATAATAGCGAGGATTGTGCGCATATAAAATCGATTCAAGCTAACCAGTAGGTATTATTGCCTACTGACCGTTCCAAGTCGGTAACCCTGTCTTCACCACCCTTTCTGTTATTTTTTGTCTCTTTCATTGTAGTTTCAAGTCCTTGTTTGCAGTACAGTGCGGACCTACGATGCCATTGCGTTCGGACGCTGTGGTTTCTATAGGACCCTATATATCATTTTACACGCAAACCTTGATGTGGGACGCCGACGCTGGGGCAAGTCCATAAGCTCTCTTATTCTTCGAATAGTCAAGCTAACAAAAACAAAGGACCATACCTCCAGTGTTGATCAAGCTGGTTTCAACGTGTGAGAGTTTTTTGATATCAACAATCTGGCTAATCCAAGCCTTCTCTGACCCTAAAAGCCTTTTTTGTGTGTGTCTTTTTACACAGCCAGATGAATTATCAAAATCGTAAAAAGGGCTCAGGTAAGGTCAGAGAAGGCTCGGATTACAATGCGGCAAACTTTGGTAAAGGTCAGATAAAAAATGAAGGCCCTATAGTGTCAATGAGGCAATGGGGCGTGGGGGGCGGGGGGGCTTTTGAGCTCGTCCTTGTTTGCAGTACAGTGCGGACCTACGATGCCATTGCGTTCGGACGCTGTGGTTTCTATAGGACCCTATATATCATTTTACACGCAAACCTTGATGTGGGACGCCGACGCTGGGGCAAGTCCATAAGCTCTCTTATTCTTCGAATAGTCAAGCTAACAAAAACAAAGGACCATACCTCCAGTGTCGATCAAGCTGGTTTCAACTTGTGTGAGAGTTTTTTTGATATCAACAATCTGGCTAATCCAAGCCTTCTCTGACCCTAAAAGCCTTTTTTTGTGTGTGTCTTTTTACACAGCCAGATGAATTATCAAAATCGTAAAAAGGGCTCAGGTAAGGTCAGAGAAAGCTCGGATTACAATGCGGCAAACTTTGGTAAAGGTCAGATAAAAAATGAAGGCCCTATAGTGTCAATGAGGCAATGGGGCGTGGGGGGGGGGGGGGGGGGGGGGGCTTTTGAGCTCGTCCTTGTTTGCAGTACAGTGCGGACCTACGATGCCATTGCGTTCGGACGCTGTGGTTTCTATAGGACCCTATATATTATTTTACACGCAAACCTTGATGTGGGACGCCGACGCTGGGGCAAGTCCATAAGCTCTCTTATTCTTCGAATAGTCAAGCTAACAAAAACAAGGACCATACCTCCAGTGTTATTGATCAAGCTGGTTTCAACTTGTGTGAGAGTTTTTTGATATCAACAATCCAAGCCTTCTCTGACCCTAAAAGCCTTTTTTTTGTGTGTGTCTTTTTACACAGCCAGATGAATTATCAAAATCGTAAAAAGGGCTCAGGTAAGGTCAGAGAAGGCTCGGATTACAATGCGGCAAATTTTGGTAAAGGTCTGATAAAAAGTGAAGGCCCTATAGTGTCAATGAGGGTCAGAGAAGGCTCGGATTACAATGCGGCAAATTTTGGTAAAGGTCAGATAAAAAGTGAAGGCCCTATAGTGTCAATGAGGCAATGGGGGGGGGGGGGGGGGGGGGGGGGGGGGGCTTTTGAGCTCGTCCGGTCAGCGTCCGTTTCATGAGTTTTGGCCCTTTGTAGTTTTAGACAGTGGGAATCCTTGTGTGGCTTACCACCAATTCATTTCCCTATGGATTGTTTTTATATAATTCTGATGATTCAGTTTAAAGTGTAGGAAACTATTATTGTAGCAATAAAGTGCAGGGATAAAAAGGGCAGAGGCGGTATATTTGTCTGCCTTTGTGAAAGTTCTAGTTTTAAAGTATTTTTTATGGCAATTTAATATAAGAAATCAGCGGATTCACATGTCTCACCTAACAAATAAGAGCTAAATATTGTTTAAATGAATGTTTGTTAAATGTGTAACATGAAAAAATAACTGAGTTTACATTTTGCTGAATATGACATTTAAGTCCATTTGTTTAAAAAACGAAAATATATACCAAAAAAAACTTCATCCGAAAAAAGTATGTCAACATGGTCAAGGTCATAGATGATACCCATGTGTCCAAAACGATGCACTACCCAATACACAACTATGTCAAAACAGAATTGTTTGTCTTCCAAAGATTAAACTATAAACTAAGCATCTTAAGTTTGAAACATCTAGAGCGTACAGTTGGCGAGGAAGTGACATAAACGTAATTTAAGAATTACTAAATTATCTGCCCTTTGCTCGGCGGGTAATGGCCACATCAACATTTCCTGTCACTTTGTGATGTACTACTCAAGATACAAATATAATTTGAAAATTCTAGCACAAACTGTTCGGGAGAAAGTGACCTAAAAGTAAAAACTGTATGTTAAAACTGTGACCTAAACGCAAAAGTTGAATGTAAAAATTATTAAGTTATCTGCCCTTTTCTGGGAAGGTAAAGGTCACACCCGCATTTCCTATCATGTCACTTTGCGATGTACTACCCAAGATACAACTGTAACATAAGCAACTGTAACATAAGTGTGAAATGTCTAGTGCATACAGATTGTGAGAAAGTGACCTAAACGCAAAACTTGGATGCTGACGCTGCCGCCTTCGACGGATAATAAACACATAGATGTCACTTTTTTTCTTCGAAAAGGCGAGACAAAAAAGAAATTGTCTGTAGATAAAGATGTATAAATGTATTGCATAGTTTATTTCTTATTATAGCCTATACAGTACAAGATAAATTAGACAAATAAACATGATTCTAACACGACCAGCACAAATCTTTCATATACACAAAGAAGAAAGACAGTCGTATGTTATTCTACGATAAAATACAGCTGTTCCACATAAAGGAGTCCTAAAGTTACTGCTTGACTTAAAGGTACACAAGACAACGGGTCCCGACAGCATACCAGCATTCATACTCAAATCAGCAGCTAATGAACTAGCACCCATTCTGGCACACCTCTACCAGTCCTCTCTTGACCAAGGTGAAGTACCCGACTGGAGAGATGCGCATATTGTTCCAGCCTTCAAGAGAGGAGAGAAACACCTGCCATCAAACTACCGACCTTACATCAGTAGCATGCAAGATTCTAGAGCACATCATACACAGCAGTGTTATGAAGCACTTTGACAGACACAGGATACTGACAGACTCCCAGTACGGTTTCAGAGCTCGACAATCCTGCGAAACACAACTCACAACAACAGTACAAAAGATAGCTCAGAGCTTGTCATCTAAAGCCAGGTAGACATCATCCTTCTTGATTTCTATAAAGCATTTGACAAAGTCCCCCACAACCAGTTTTTGTACAAACTCAACTACTACGGTGTGAGGGGCAACACTCTTCGCTGGATCCAGTCATTTTTCAGGAACAAAAAACAGCTTGTCCTACTTGAAGGTTGCAAGTCCTCCTAGGCAGACGTTATATCTGGAGTACCACAAGGGACGGTTCTTGGTCCGCTACTTATCTCAACCTTCATTAATGACCTACCATAAGTAACCTCCTCCTCCTCCTCCGACTCAAGTCTTTTTGCAGACGACTGTCTACTTTACAGACTCATCAGAAGCCAACACGACGCTGACCTTCTGCAAAAAGAATTAAGGGTACATATCTCGAGTTTGTGTCCGTTAAGACGGCGTTAAGACGGACACACATTTAAGGGGCAAATACATTCATCTCTGTTGTGCTGATCTTGTACATGGGAAATTATGGAGTTAATACTGGCGATCAGTATGGACTATGCGTGTATTAGATGTCTCTATGCCCACTCTGTAACCTAACTGGTGTGTAGGCGTGCCGTAAAATAATATGTAAGTTAGGATAAGTTACAAAGAACGTACAATACGCCTTACCTCGTTCGCATCGTCAGCAGTGTCTGCAGTATCTGCATCCGCCATGTTTTCGTTTTCCCGCCTGTTTGAGAACTATATATTAACAAATAAGTAATAACAAATAAGTAATAACAAATAAGTAATAAGAAATAAGTAATAACAAATAAGAAATAACAAATAAGTAATAACTAATAAGAAATAAGTAATAACAAATAACAAATAAGTAATAACTAATAAGAAATAACAAATAAGAAATAACAAATAAGTAGTAACAATTAATTCATAATAAACAAGTCCTTACAAATAAGTCGCGTTCTATAATTATGAGGGACTTATGTCTAATGGCTTATTTGTTATGAATTCATTGTTAATATATATATATATATACACACACACACACCGATTATAGCATGTTTAAGGATGTATCCAACTATTAAACGTTTAGGATGTATCCAGCTATAACATGTTTTAATGCACACAACTATAAAATGTTTATGATGTGTCCATCTATAGGATGTTTAGGATGTATCAAACTATAACATGTACCATATGTATGATATATCCAACTATAGCATGTTTATGATGTATCCAACTATAACTTCTTTAGAATGTATCCAACTACAACTTCTTTAGGATGTATCCAACTATAACTTCTTTAGGATGTATCCAACTGTAACTTCTTTAGAATATATCCAACTATAACTTCTTTAGGATGTATCCAACTATAACTTCTTTGAATGTATCCAACTATAACTTCTTTAGAATGTATCCAACTATAACTTCTTTAGGATGTATCCAACTATAACGTCTTTAGGATGGATCCAACTGTAACACGTTTAGGGTGCATCTCACTATAGTATAACAAACTATAACATATGTATGATGTATCCAACTACAGCATGTTTCGGATGAATCCATATATAACATGTTTATGATTTATTCAACTGTAACATGTTTAGGATGTATCCAAATGTAACATGTTTCTGAAGCATTCAATTATAGAAGTTTATGATATATCCAACTATAACTTATTTAGGATATATTCATCTGTAACATGTTTAGGGTGCATCTCACTATAACCAACCATAACATGTTTATGATACATTCAAATATAACATGTGTATGATGTATCCAACTATAGCATGTTTATGTTATATCCAGCTATAACTTCTTAAGGAGGCATCCAACTGTAACATGTTTCTGAAGCATTCAAATATAGCATGTTTAGGATGCATCCATCAAAAACACGTGTATGATGTATCCAACTACTAGTATATACATGATTGTTTCTAATCCAGCTATAACAGATTTATGATGCATCTAACTATAGTATGTTAAGGGTGTATCCAAATATAACATGGTTATGATGTATCCATCTATAATATGTATATGATGTATACAACTATAGCATGTATGATGTATACAACTATAGCATGTTTGAACATGGTGAAGAACATGAGTTGAATGTTGTTTAAGGCTCATCAATGTTATGTAAAAGTGAGTATATATAGAAAACTGTTGTTTCTAAATACCGTATTTTTGTTATTTTAGATTTTTGCTATAATAATATTTGTTAGGAAGAACTTATATCTAGCAAATGATGTTTTAATAAAAGTCACGAATGTTGCAAATTTAATCTTGTGGTAAGATTATGAACCTTATTCAAGGTCTCCGCATATGCAAACGTGGAAATGTAGCTCCATCGTAAATGGAGTGTCTACCTTAGAATTTGCAGCAACTCTGCAGTTCTGCAGGTAAGAAGGTTCTAGGCCCATTCTCCATATTTTATCTTGATGTAAATGGAGGATGAGCCTGGCATGTTCATTCCTGTTAGGCGCCATATAACCTTTCATGTGTTGGTGTGCCTTAAAAACCCAATTAAATTAAAAAAATTCAAGATGTGTGATGTGTAATCCTATTGAAATGTATATAAAATAGGGAGGAAATAGACGCATATGACTAGTTATACCTCAGCTTTCACAAAGTGAAGTGGGCGCTGTAAAGGAATCGTTGTGTCTCGTCGCGTAACACGTTGTTGCGTCCCGTCCCGTAACACATTGTTGTTGCGTCCTGTCCCGTAACACATTTTTATTACTTTCATTCCTCAAACAGTTTTGAATGGGTTGTTCCCAAACTTCTTATACACACAACAACTGATGACCTTATGTCCCTCGACATCACCCATTGTTGATTGCCTGATTTATTACAGAATTATAGCCCTTTGTTGGATTTAGAATTTAAGCAGAGGTATTCATCTTCTTCAGGTATAGTTACAGTTTTACATGAAACTTCTAATATATTACCTTTACACTTATATCAAGCCACTTCCAACCTTGAAAAATAAACGTACACTGGACAAAAGTTGATTTATACATGTTACCAGGTTTAAGAATACCTAGATTTGTATACTCAAGGTTAGCACTGACTAGATAAAGATGTCGACATAACGAACTGGAAGTTTCATTTAGAGATATTTAGACATTTTTTTATTATTTTTTTTTGTATGCATTTTCAGTATGATTACACATAATACACTCCTTAATGTTAGAGACATATATTATATACATTCTTATCAGAATTAAAAGATTTGTTTGTTTGGTGTTTAATGTCATTTTTCAGCACATTTTATATATGTATGACAGTCGATTATGTGGTGGAGCAGACCACCCACTTATTCCTAGGTGGAACCAGTACTGTGTATCTCCCGCCATCCGTAAGAATCAACACTTTCTCACAAGTTGAGCTCCAAGTGGGATTCAAAACCGCTGCCGTGAGAGGCGAGAAAACTTACAACAAAACGTCATTAACGCCTCGGCCATGGAGGCACTAAATAAGCATTTGTTTCATCAATGTTATGTAAAACTGACTGGTTTCAGTTGTCTATTTTCACTTTTCACAGCATGTAATGATTTTGAAAAACGTATTTTTCTGTAAATACAAACACGTTGGGTAATATTTGAGTCAGTCAAAAACCGACAGTGTTAAAATGTTCCGAGTCGATAATAAAACTAAAGACTTGACAATATTTGTTTTCTTTTATATTCCATGCACAGTATTCTATTAAAGACTATCATATACATTTCATATACAATGCGCCCCGTGTGGTTCCCAGGGGCCCTCGTTTGGTCACGGGGTGGGGGGGGGGGGGGGGGGGGTGGAAAGAATAGGTCCACTGCAGATCCCTTTTGGAGGGGTAGGCAGAGTGGTAGAATCCCCCCCCCCCCCAAAGTCATGTTCATTTTATCATTTTTTGTTCATGTTCATTTAAGGTCTTCATCATGATCCTTGCATTGTTTCAGGTGGTATCTCGCTCGTATTAAAAGAGCAGTGGCAGAAAAACAATAAACGTGGCTCCAGCATAAATGGAGTTTTTACGATAGAATTTGCAGCAACTCTGCAGTTCAGGGTGCGAAGGTTCTAGCCCCATTTTCCATATTTTATCTCGATGTACATGGAAGATGAGCCTGGCATGTTCATGCCTGTTAGGCGCCATATAACCTTTTCATGTGTTGGTGCGCCTTAAAACCCAATTCAATTCAATTCATATAGAATGCAACTTTAATAGCAAGGTCCCATACCGGATAAGTTACAAATGTTGTAACAAGAACAATTTGATTTAAGAAAATTGTAAATTTCAAGGGAGCATTTAGTAACCGCTTTGTCCGTCCGTCCTTCCGTCTGTCCCACTTTTCTTGTCAAGAGCTGGACTTCAGAACTTCTAATGGGACTGTAATGAAACTTCACACACAGAAGGCAATGAGGAAGTAGAGAGTGCAGTACCGTAACTATCTTCATTCAAATAGCGGGCGTCCGTGGCCGAGTGGTTACTCTCTGACTTTAAATCACTTGCCCCTCACCGCTGTGGGATACAATCTAGGAATCTTTATGAGAGGAAGCTATCCAGCTGGCTTGCGGATCGTCGGTGCTTCCACCCAGGTGTCCGCCCGTGCATGAAAATTGCCCAGAGGGGCATCTGGGGTCTGCCTCCACCAGTGGAAGCTGGAAAGTCGCCATATTATCTTTGCTGTTGGTTAACTATAAAAATCGATGAGAGAAAGTGTAGAATGTAAGAACCATAAATCAGATCTGCATTCAAATTATTTCCCTTTGTAATTTGAACCTATAATTCTTGTCCGGAGCATAACTTGAAAACTACACACAGGACCAGAATCAAACTGCATAAAATGATAGAGGACAATGAGAGAAAGTGCAGAACACTAAAGCATATAACTCTTATTTTCATTCAAATTTAATTATTGCTCTATGTCATTGTCGACGTTTAACTATTTTCTGGAGCATAACTTGAATACTAATAGGTCTGGAATGTCACTCATATAATAACACAGATCTACATAAGTTTATAATTGTTGTATTTTCCCCTTTCTGATATGACTTCATGCACATAAAGCACCTTGGGGAGCATCCATCAGTTCTGCTGATCATCTATATAGTCTAATGTGATGACTGCTTCACATCTTGCGTTTGCATTTAGGCTTTTATTTTGATAGCATAATTTGTCTTCAGTTCTCAGCTTTTGTCTGAGGTCTCATTCCCAAATGTCATTCCTTATTGGTACTATCCATTTACCATCAATTCTTGTAGCAGCGTCACTGATTTTGAGCTCTACTGATCAGATATCCGTCCGTAAACTTTTTTGTAGCGACTACTCCTCTGAAACTACTGAATGGATTTTCATGAAACATTACAGAAATGTTGCCCATGAAGTCTTGTTGATCCAAGCAGAAATTCATGTTGATTTAAAATTCAAGATGGCCGCCAAATCTAAAAATAGATTTTTAAAAAACAAGTTTGTAGCGACTTCTTCTTGAAAACTATAAGTGATATTGATATGGGACTTTTTCTAAAATGATCAGCATGACATGATGTTGGTCCTTGTCGAAAAACGTTTTGATTCGACGTTAAACATGGCTGCCAGCGGCCATCTTTGTTTACATAAGAGTTATTTAGTAACAACTTGTAGCAACTACCCCTCTGAAACTACTTGACGGATTTCCATGAAACTTCACAGGAATGTTGCTCTTGATGTCTAAATGATCCTAGCAACATTTCAGGTTGGTCTGAAATTAAAGATGGCCGCCACGTCTAAAAATTGATTTTCAAAAAACAAGTTTTTAACTAATACTTCTTGAAAACTATAAATTATATTGATATGGGACTTTTTCTAAAATGATCAGTATGACATGATGTTGATCCTTGTCAAAAATTATTTTGATTTGACGTTAAACTTTGTTTACATAGAGTTATATAATGAAAACTTGTAGCGACTACTCCACTGAAACTACTTGACGGATTTTCATGAAACTTCACAGCAATGCTGATCTAGCTATCAAAAACCTATCAGCAGAGCTTCAAGGTCATTAATAGCCAGATTGCATAGCACTTTAATCCAGGCTTATATTTCGGCAAGTTCTGCCCGTCTGTCCATCCGTCTACGCGTTTTGCCGTTATTATCGGAAAGCTTTGAAACTTTGCACACATATTCATGCATTATCATTACACTATGTTATATGACAAGAACCATAACTCTGTCATGTATTTTGCCTGAAATGTTCCTCCCGTTTTACTTAGATTTTTCAGTTAACATGTGGAATTCGCAATCCAGCGTTCGCACCGTTGGTGCTTCTTGTCTTTAAATACAATCTCTTTTTTAGGGCCCTTCATGCATGCATTTAGTAATCACTCTGTCCATAAACAATTTGATTCCTTATATAACTATGAAAACATTTATAATAACATAATCAAACTGCATATGCAGACTGTCCACGGTGAGAGTATGACCCCTAATAATTTTTGGGTCATTAGGTCGAAGTCAAGGTCACCATGACCTGATTATAATTTTTAAATTGTTAGGTTTGTGAATAGAGGTATAAAGCTGCATTGAATACTTGATAATGAAAGACTGCGTAAAGTTGCATGACCATAGGTCAATATTTATTAAAAGGGGCATAACTCTGCCTAAATGAAATTCAGAGTTATTAGACATGTCAATGGTATTGAACAATTGGTAAGGAAGAATTGTATAGTTTCATGACCCTAGGTCAATATCTTGCCAAGTTATTAGCTAGGTTGGGCTGCAGGTTAAAGTTGAATGAAAAGGGGCGTAACTCTGCCAAGAATTTAATTCTGAGTTATTGGACATGTCAATGAGATGTCAATGAGTAATTGATAAGGAAGAACTGTATAAAGTTTCGTGAACATATGTTAATATTTTGTGGTTACGAGCTAGGTCAGGTTGCAAGTTAAAGTTTATAGTGACCCCATCATGAAAACCTTGTCTGCGCTAATAATTAACCTTTCCCTATATGGACATAATCATAATTTTCTGGAAGGACCTTCATGATTTTTGTTCTAGTTTTACTATATTATTATTGCATTATACTCATCAATAATTAGTATTAGCAAAATTGTTTTACTTGAACTTTTTTCTGGTGAAGGCATCTCTGGAAAATCCTTCATCTCATCTCCCTTTGAGGTTGCTTTCCCAATATTTATTATACATATTAGTTTAAAATGCTATATTTTGACCTTCATTTTTCATCTGATCTTTACCAGGTTAATAATATCAATGACAGCTCGGAAAAGTTCTAAAAAACCCAGATTGGACCATTTCCACCAGAGTTATGGCCCTATTTTCTGAAATTTGCTATATTTTGCTTCGTTAAGATGATAGGGCCTTCATTTTCCATCCGATCTTTACCAGGCTTTACCAGATTGTTCAAAAAAAAAATTGTTCCTTTTTTTTTATTTTTTTTTTTTTAAACGTCATGTTTTATTTGACGAATTTCTTGTTGGCACTACTCCTCCTAAACGGCTCGTTTTATTTCGACGGAACTTGGCAGGAAGCATCGGTAAGATGTCTAGTTATGCATTTTGTGATTTTGTTACGGTTCGCTGATTTTTGACGGAGTAATGGTCCTTTGACATTTTTACTCTTGTCGGCGCTACTCACTACTCCTCCTAAACGGCTTGTTGGATTACTACGAAATTTGGCAGGAAACACCAGTATGATGTCTAATTGTGCAAGTCGCTGTATATCAATGAAATCTTGGACAAGTTTGAAAATCAACTAGATCTTGTTAGTAACGACAGAGTAATGGCCCTTGATTCATTGAAAAATTCTATATTGTGTTTTCCTTTGTTAAATCTGTAAATTTTTATCTGATCTTTAACGAATTTGTTTAGAATGTTAATATCAATAAAAGCTTAAACAAGTTGGCTGATTCATATCCATCCATATACCCCACTCCCCTCCACACACACACACACCCACCCCAACCCTCCCACCCACCCACATTTTTATGAAATCTCATTCATAGAAGGAAGTTGGATAAATTAAAAAATACCCATGCCAGACTAGACACAGCAGCCTTATTGCCCAGGATTCATATAGGCTTTCTTAGATTAGCCCTCCCAAAGTCTTGTAAATGACAGAAAATGTATATGACCATGAATAATTGAAAGGGCTAACCTCAGAACGTACTGGATGAATCGAAATACCGGTTGTGACGGAGGAAAGAGCTTATTCTGTAGAAGAATGTGCACTATAGTTGAACAGAATTTGTTAAATATTGAGAAAACAAAAACATATCTGAATCCAGCGCTTTGTTGACATGTATTGCCGTTAACTGGATAAAAGTGGCCAGAGTTTCAAATGTTTTTCCCCTGTATCCATTTTAACGGAATGAAATTTAAAAGGGCGTTTAAATAGTCTGAACATTAATGACGTCAGTTAACAGTTATTGACGTCACTTACTTTCGGGTTATCATCCCGCACAGGTTATCACCCGCAAATCTAACCTGTGCGGGAAGATATGGATTGCACGTGTCATATCCAGATATCAGGTGGTACAAAAACGACTTATAATAACACTATAGTTTAATGTTATTGGATATAACACCTTATTTCCTTTAAACAATTTTTAACAAAGAACATTTTGCAAATTTTAAAATTGTGTTGAAAAACAAGAGGTCAATGACCTTGAAGCTCTTCTGATAGGTTTTGATAGCTAGATCAGCATTCCTGTGAAGTGTAATGAAAATCTGTCATGAAGTAGTTTCAGAGGAGTAGTCGCTACAAGTTTTGACCATATAACTCTATGTAAACAAAGATGGTGGCTATGTTTGAAATCGAATCAATATGAATCTTGGTTAGGACCAAGTACATGTCCCACCAGTCATTTTGGTAAAGGTTCCAATTCAATATCACTTACGTTTTTTGAGAAGTAGTCGCCACAAAGTCACATTTTTAAATTCTATTTTTAGCAGTGGTGGCCATCTTGAATTCCTGTGAAGTTTCATGCAAATCTGTCCAGTAGTTTCAGAGGAGTAGTCGCCACAAGTTTTTCCTATATAACTCTATGTAAACAAAGATGGCCACTGGTGGCCATGTTTGACATCGAATCAAAAAGAATCTCAGCTAGGACCAAGTGAATGTCGCACTAGTTATTTTGGTAAAGGTTCCAGTTCAATATCACTTAAGGTTTTTGAAAAGTAGTCGCCACGAAATCACATTTTTAAAATCTATTTTTAGCAGTGGTGGCCATCTTGAATTTCTGACCAACCTGAATTTTTGCTAGGATCAAATAGACATCAAGAGCAACATTCCTGTGAAGTTTCATGCAAATCCCTCAAGTAGTTTCAGAGGAGTAATCGCCACAAAAAAAGTTTACAGACGAAAGACGGATGGACGACGGGCGACGCACCTAGGCATAAGCTCTGCTGATCTTTCATCAGTCGAGCTAACTAGTACAATGCCGCTATATTTATTCCGCCGCCATAATTGGGAGGAGCATATAGTGTTGCCCGTGTTTGTCTGTAGTCTGTATGTCACCGTTTGTCCGTACTGTACGTCACCGTTTGTCCGTACATCTGAATGTCACCTTTTGCATGTACATCTGTGCGTCACAGGTTATTGTCCGTATATCTGTACTTATATACGTCACACTTTTTTGGTCGAGGTACTCCTCCTGAGCTTCTGAACAGATTCTGGTGAAACTTGGTAGGAATTATCAGTACGACATCTAGTTGCCATATCATCATGCCTTTCTTTTGGCAGAGTATAAGCCCTTTGTTTTCGGGAACACATCTAAAGCTGTTCAACAGTCTAAATCAACAGTCGAACAATATTCCATGCAGGCTGCCATCTTGATTTATTTGACACCAGTTGGTTTACGCGTTACTCTGACCATCAGAATGAGCTTTACCTGAACTTTATTAACCCTTAACCCCCTACATATATAATGGACTGTTCTTTCCTTGATTTAAGACAATCCATTTACGTGACAAAGGGGTGTTTTGGGGAAGATGACTGATCAGCAGATGAACATTGTAAACCCTGATCTGGGTTAAGGGTTAAATTTGCGACAGCACATATTTATACATCAAAAATTTTAATGGGTCTGCCAATCAGAAAGCAGGACAATGTCATGCCTACAGTGCGTTAGACGACTGTTTAATACAATGGACATTAAAGAATCATGAACACAAGCAGAATTTGTAAACAATTTTAATAATAACTAACACATAAGAGATCATCGTAAATAGTAAAGTCATGCATGATGTTTATAGCACTATGATTGTTTTGTCAATGTCTATTACATATGTACATGTATATAGGAAAGTAACACATCATTAGTTAAAATCATATAACAAGATAACTGCAGTAAGAACTGAAAATATAATTGTATCGCAAAATATGTTTATTAGCTCAGGTGCTGCAACTGAAACAATGATTTTTCTAGAATTAGAGAGGTTCTACCTATATCGACGCTTTTTAATGTAAAATTTTTAAATAATCATATTACTGCACTTTTATATAAACATCATTTACGAGTATTCTTTTTTTTGTATTTTAGTATTTATTATCAAAACATTCTCCCCTGCCTTTTATTCCATTCAAAGGACAAGGTATGATAAGTGGCCCCCAATATATTCAAAAGGCAAAAAAATCATATTTACATATAATCTGTTGTGAATGTTGAAGTAAATTGATCATATTCTATCTTCAAAATATATTTTTATTTATTTTATTGATCTAGAAGAATTAATAGGGTCTCAAAAAATGGCATTTTTGGTAATTTTGTTATATTTTGTAGATTTTGGACCTTTCTGGGCAAGGTTTTGATCCTAAAAATATAGCGCGCACCTCCGAGCACACACAGTTTTTTGGCTGATGATTTATCCCTATCAAGTACCTGTTTCAACAAAAAATCAGCTGAGGGTGCGCTCTGTATTTCCAAGAACAAAAACTGATCGAAAACTGCTGAAAATGAACAAAAATGTCATTTTTTAAAAGAAAAGGCCTTGTTTGTGAGGCTCTTAAACTCATTTAGAGCCTTCAAACGTACTTGTAATGAGTTTTAATATTGATTCAGTTCATTTGTAGCTAAAATAGGTATTCAAAACTTGTGCGTTAAAACTTTCAATATTGGGGCCAATTTTGTCCCTTATCATACCTAGTCCTTTCCCAACGATTTACGCTTGGACATGCACAATGTGTTTCAGTTGAACTATAAAACTGTTGAAGAATTCTGACAGTGCAATGAATGCAATTGGAAAATT
Source organism: Cyrtodaria siliqua (assembly GCA_037043455.1). Lineage (NCBI taxonomy): Eukaryota > Metazoa > Mollusca > Bivalvia > Adapedonta > Hiatellidae > Cyrtodaria > Cyrtodaria siliqua. The sequence continues at coordinate 15,608 of JAWPHD010010454.1, read as the reverse complement.
TCCTTAATCAGTGTCTCTAAAAGAATTACAACTGAAATTGCAAATTGTCATTTCAGTCAAACCTTTTTTCAACAATAATGGGTATCACATGTGGGAGAAACAATTGCCTTTTACCTTTGTCATGAGTACAGTTTCATTTGATGGACATAAAGATATCACTAGAGCCTCTTCTCCGGCCATGTTTTCCTTCATGAACATGTTTATGTTTATTCAAATCGAAATCAAAACACAACAATAGATAATTACAATTCACACATTGCAATATCTGTGAAAAGCGAGAATAAGATTTTATTTGATGACATAGAAGACTTTGAACAGGTAAATTAATCCACAGGTAAATGTATTTATCAATTATCTGGCAATAGTTGCGAAGATATACAATTCGGATTTATCTCATTTCTAATAGCAGTCACGCAGTGGTAAATTGAATTGAATTGAATGTTGTTTAACGGCTCATCAACACAGTATAGGTTATTTAGAGCCGCCCCAGAGAGAGCGGAAGGATACATAGGAATCCGGGAACCTGCCCTACTCTTATTATCGAATAGATTCCTATGGTTCTTTTATGTGCTCGGAGGATAGACCGATACACGGGACCGCCCGGTTTACGTCCCCAACCGACGGACGAGGCTGAGAGAAAGTGTCTTGCCCAAGAACACACCGACAGAACTCAGTGACGCAGAGGTAAAGGTAGTATCTATGTCATGCAAATAATACTTATTTTTACATACAACTTAGTAGCGGTTTTAAGTATGTTTCTCTCCGGGACTATCAAGAAACGTTCATATGATGTTTAAGAGTGTTTTTTTTAATTGATAATACTACAAAAAGGGTGGCCATTCACCTTTAAACAAATTGATACCTCCTTGTGTTTGCCAGAAAATTCTGAAATCAATATAATCAGTTAGTTCCATTAGACACATGTATACTATTAGAGAATCTAACCCGCGAAATGATGGCAAATCATCACTACACCACCCATCCATTCAAAACTCTATCCAGGTTTTCAGGTCATATAACAATGTATATGTGCTGCTTAAAAGGATAGGTTTATTCACAGGTTCCTAAAATAGCCGAGATTGAATACGAGTAAAATGAATTATGAGTTGGTAACTCTTAATTTGAAGCTCCAGTTTTGCAGTTTGGCCTTGCCGGTTAAAGCCGTTTATATTGTGTCTATAGAGTTTGAATTCTAAAAGTATGTAGTTATATATACTAAGCAAAATAGGTTTAGCACACAAGACGAAATACAAAGCCCTGTGTGTTCACGGTCGATGATAAAGTGAAATAGATATGATCAATAATAATGCTACAAAGTCATTTGTAAAAACAAAGTCGATGATAAAAATAAAACAAGAGGTCTTTGGATGCTCTACTGGCTAAAGTTAAAGTTTGTGTATTTGTGCCATAACTCTGTCAAAAATCATTCAACCGGAACATGGCACTGATATGCGCAACTAGGCTTGGTATTGATCATCCCTGCCAAGTTTCACCGAAATTCGGCTAGAGGTTCAGGAGAACTAATCTGTACAAAGATAGTGTATTAAAACCTTTAAAGGGACAATGTCCGTATGTCCGTAACTTTTAGCCTATAAAACACAAAATAATTACGTTGACAAAAATAACACACCAACCATTATTGAATATTTACTAAATAAAACAGACAGAATTCAATAGCGGTACAGAATTCACAGTTTGACAGAATTCAATAGCAGTACAAAAAAAAGAAGTACCGCTTTGTGGTGTTGAACTCGTAAACCACACTAAAATTACACTTGTGGGTAATAATAGTCTATCGTCGCAACCGACTGAGCTAACTGGGCCAGATGCATTACATAAGAGATACAACCTATAAAAGCTAATGCACTAATAGATGTCCTGTGATCAGCAGTAAATGTAAATAATGTGGGTCCCACATTATTTACAAATAATAAATAAATCTTTTTTTTTGAAACTCACGAATACTACATGCTTATCTGGGTCTATGCTAATGTTTTCATGTATACATTTCACTGAATAAAAATCAGACAGTTATTTGGCTATGCTCAATATCTGCTTACTTACAGACAGTGTCCCTTTAAAGGGCCATAACTCTGCCAGAATTTATTCAACAGGAACACGGCGACAATATGTGCAACTAAGCATGGTACTCATCATCTCAGCCAAGATTCGTTGAAATCCGGCTAGGGGATCAGGAGAACCAGTCAGGACAAAGTTTGTGTATTAAAACCTTTAAAGGGCCATAACTCTGCCTAAAAACTTTCAACTGGAACACAGTGATGACAAGCACAACTAGGCTTGGTACTGATCATCCCTGAAAAGTTTCGTTGAAATCTGGCCTGGGGTTCAGGAGAGCTAGTCCAGACAAAGTTTATGTAATTAAAACATTTAAAGGGCCATAACTCTGCTAAAATCATTCAACCGGAACATGATGACGATATGTACAACTAGGCTTGGTACTGATCATCCCTGAAAGTTTCGTTGAAATCTGGTCAGGGGTTCAGGAGAACTAGTCCAGACAACTTTTGTGTATTAAAACCTTTAAAGGGCCATAATAACTCTGCCAAAATCATTCAACCAGAACACGATAACGATATGTAAAAACTAGGCTTGGTACTGATCATGCCCACAAAGTTTTACTGAAATTCGGCCAAATGAAGGTCCTATCGTCTTGAGGTAAATACAGCATTTTTAACTTAATCAAGGGCTATAACTCTGGTGTTACTGGTCCAATATGGCTGGTTTTTGAACTCGTACGAGCTTTCATTGAATCAATGGGAAATAAAGGCCCTATCCTGTTAAATTTTTTTTGTATGTTGTTTTACGTCATTTTCAAGGCATGTAAGGTTATATATGACGGTCAATTTTTTGTGGTGGAGGCAGACCACCCACTTTTCCTGGGTAGAACCAGTAATGTACACCTCCCGCAATCCGTAAGAATCGACATCTCATTTACAAGTCGAGCTCCCAGTGGGATTCGAACCCGCAGTGGTGAGAGGCAAAGAGGCAAAGGTGAGAGACTACATCGTTAACCATTCGGCCACGGAGACGCTTTTGTGCTAACGAGGCTAAATTATAGCATATTTCAGAAAATCAATTGCCATAACTCCAGAGTAAATTTAATTAATGGTCCAATCTGTCTGGTTTTCGAATTCATCCAAGCTTTCATTGAAATCAACAATGTGAAAGAGTTTTGTAAAGATCGGATGAAAAATGAAGGTCCCATCGTGTTAACGAGGCAAAATATAGCTTTTTTTCTTCTTCCCTAAATCAAAGGCCGTAACTCTCCAAACTGGCTGGTTTTCGAAATCCTCTGAGCTTTCATTGATATCAACAATCTGGTAAAGTTTGAAAAGGATCGGATGAAAAATGAAGGTCCTATCATGTTAAGCTGGCTTTCGAACTCGTCCAAGCTTTCATTGCTATCAACAATCTGGTAGAGTGTGGTAAAGATCGGATGAAAAATGAGGTCCTATCGTGTTGAGGCAAAATATAGCACTTTTTAACTAAATCAAGGGCCATAACTCTGGTGTAACTGGTTCTAACTGGCTGGTTTTCGAACTCGTCCGAGCTTTCATTGAATCAATGGAAAATGAAGGCCCTATCGTGTTGAGGCCAAATTATAGCATATTTCAGATAATCAAGGGCCACAACTCTGGTGTAAATGGTCCGATCTGGCTAGTTTTCGAACTCCTTCAAGCTTTCATGATATCAACAATCTGGTAAGTTTGGTAAAGACTGGATGAAAAAAAGAAGGCCCTATCGTGTTAACGAGGCAATTTGAACTAAATCAAGGGCCATAACTCCAGTGTTACTAACCCGAACTGGCTGGTTTTTGAACTCATCCGAGCTTTCATTGGTATCAATAATCTGACAAAGTTTGAAAAAGATCGGATGAAAAATGAAGGCCCTATCGTGTTAACAAGGCAAAAGTAAACGGACGGATGACGGACAACTCACCATCCCATAAGCTCTGGCCAGTATGCTTACAAATATGATGGGGACATACTTTTATAGGTTATCGAAAATCGTCCTCATTTCTATGAAAAGGGATGTAACTTTAAAAATTACAAAATATGGAATGTTTCTGTTTGAGATAATGAAATCATTCGTTTTTAACTTAGTGAGGTAATTCTGATACTTCGCTTAGAAAATAATAAAATAACACTTTTTTGAAAATCACATCCTTACCTAGCATTTCTAATATCTTCAAACAATTATATCAATGTTCATATGTTACATCTTATGTCCCTAAAAAGTTGTGCTAAAACTTTTGTTCAGTATATGTACCTCGTCGTCAGTAGGTTTAGAAATGGTGTACATCTGCCCTAAAATTTGCCTGTTGATGTGGGCTAGAGGCTTTCAGTGAATGGTTTGACATCGACTGATTGGCTAATTTTATAAACTCTTTTTGCACGATTTCCATTGTCCAAGCCTATAACAGGAAGCGATTCACATCATTTCAGTCAAAATAAACATTAGGCGATTTTGTGCACACCCTCACTGAAACCATGAGATCTAATACATTATCAATTTAAAGATGAATGGCCATCCTTTTTGTAATATTATCAATTAACAAATTTAACTCTTAAACATCATATGAACATTTCTTGATTGTATCAGAAACATATATTGAAAAGCGCTACTATGTAAAAATAAGTATTATTTGCATGACGTAGATACTACTTTTACCACTTCGTGACTGCATGGGGAAATGAGGTAAATCTGAATTGTATAGTTGCACAACTATTGCCAGATAATTGATAAATACATTTACCTGTGGATTAATTTACCTGTTCAAAGTTTTCTACTCATCAAATAAAATTTTATTCTCACTTTTCATGCAGATATTGCAATGTGTGAATTGTAAATATCTATTGTTGTGTAATGATTTCGATTTAAATAAACATAAACATGTTCACGAAACAAAACATGGCCGAAGAACTTTAAGTAAACCAGTGTTGCAGAACAAACAAAAATGTGTATATGATGAAAACCGCTGAATGAATTTTAAGCACTTTTATTAAACTTCAAAATAGATTTCAATACAGGGTATTGCCAGTTTGACGGACGAACCTAAGAGACCCAGTGGTGCCAGTTGTGTGATGGTGAGGCTCAAACATGCGAAGACCAGCATGCCATATCCACTGCGCCGCACCAGATCCTAGAGAACAACTACAGTGTTCTATAAGGCAAGGTACATGTACAACTAACATGTGTATTTACAATGATGATATGAAATGAATGAATGAACACACGCAATAGGAGCTGCCATTTTAAGAAACAAACCACGAGTTTCAATGATTTCCATGCAACATGCATTTCAAAGAACATATTCAAAGAAATTGAAACAAAGCATACATTAAAATGTTTTCTCTCTCCCGACCCTAGCTTTTTTAGATTTGTTCTATTTGTCTTTATAACATTTCCATTTGATAATGAACAAATGTGCAAATCTAAATAAAAAGGAAGTTTTTGTTGGGTAGGTCAGTGCAGAGCAGTACAGAGCAAACAAACAATCTTTTAAGTGTATAAATATAGTCAATCTGAAAATTAAAATTAAGTGAAAAAGTACTTCTCATTGGGACCACCATGAATTCCAGTCATGAGATATAATTAACACCCCACTCTAAGAAGTCACTTTATAGTATTTTTATGACAAAATCTCTGTCTCAACTGCTTTATTGTCCACTGAATCAATTCATTCTACATACTCATCTACAGAGTTTTCAGTTTCCGGACAAGAACTCTTTCTCAACAGCTTCAGCTAACTCATCGTCCACAGACCCAATTGATTCTGCATAGTCATCTTCATCAGAGTTCTCTGTTTCTGGACCAAAAGCATCCATGATTTTATCAAACTTATCCTGATCAGTTTCGCTTTCATATTCTGGTCCCAACTCACCATCAACAGCCTTCGGACTCTTCTTCCCTGATTCATCGTCAGAAGATGTAGATTTTGGCGACATTTTCTTCCTCAACCCCCACCCACGTGGCAGCCCAGCACTGAGACTTTCATCGCTGCTGCTGGCGTTCTCCTCCTCATGTTTGGCTTTTAGCACCTCTTTCCGGAGTCGCTCATCTCTAGCCTCTTCCTCCTCATCACTCTCGTTTTCATCGCCCATCTCTTCATCTACCTCCTTATCCATATATGCCAGGTCATCATCGGAGAAGGCAAACAAAGGGTTGTATGTGAGAGAGAACCTGTCTTGCCTTGATGATACAGCTCCTGCTGGTTTCTTGCCCTTCGAAGGTTTTAATTTGGATTTACCATCCTTTGCTTCTTTATCTTCCTTCACATCATCTAATGTTGCCATGTTTGCCTCATCATTTGCATCTTCAATCTCATCTACTTCAATGTTTGTTTCATTTTCGGCTTCTTCTTCATTATCACCTTTGACTGCATTGTTTGTTTCATTTTCGACACCATCTTTTCTGGATCTTTTTTCATTTCTATCCACTTGTTCAAGGTTATCATTTTTTCTTTTTCTTATCATTTTAGTAATGTCTGGACTGTCACGGTAAGTAGAGTCTGCCTCTTTTATCAGTGGGAACAGGCTCGTCTCAACCTTTTCCCAACGTTCTGAACACGACCACAGCCAGTCTACATTCACAATATTCACTTTTTTATGTTTCATCGCAGAGCGGACTTTATTTGTTCCTAATCTAGCAGCTACTACATGCGTTGTGAATTTTTGTGGATCCTTTTCATTTTCTTTTGTCACAAGTTCTTGCTGGATATTTGCACCCAGGGCTTTAGCAACCATGTAGGCTCTACTTTTCTCAGCCACCATATTGGTAGGAATGACACCACTGAAAACGATGTTACACCCTTTCAACACCTTCCTTTTGATGTAAGGAATAATGTTTTTTAGATTTGGTTTGTCTCTGTCCTTTTCTGGGGACTCCTTTTTCTTATATTGATCATGCATTCCATAAAACGCTGAATGGATATTTGTTAGAATTTCTTCTAAATAGAATAAATAGTCATCTTCATCGTCCCACTCAATAGCTTCCTGTTGTTCATCTGTCTCTTGGTTTTTATCTTGGTCTCCGGTATTGACTTCATCTTTAAGCTTCCCACCTTTATCCTTCTCTAATTTGTTGGATTTGTCTTCTTCAGGGATTTCGCTTGTTTTATTGTCACCTTCAGATTCACCATCTGCAATGCTATCCTTTTCAGGTACGTTTTCTTTATTTTCAAGTTTTTCCAATATGTTTTTTTCATTTTCTTTTTTATCCACAGCATCAGTTATATCACCATCAGTTTTAGCACTTTCTTTAACATTTTCAGATGTACTGTCACTGGTTTTCACATCATTTTTAATATCCATTTTATCAGAATCGCCCTTGGCACTGTCTTTATTTTCCATACTTTCTGTACTTTCATCTTCGATTTCTGCTTCCTTTTTCTTAATATCCTTGGTTATTTCTTTTGTATTAATTTCAGTTTCCTTATTGTTCTCATTCATTTTCTCATTGGTTACCTTCACTTCCTCACCATCCTTGTTAGTTTCATTTTTCTTACTGTCCTTGGTTGCATCCTTAAGTTCCCCTTCCATACTTTCAGTACTTCCGGTGCTAGACTGTGACACACGTCTTACCCTGTGTACGATTGGCTGGTCGTCCTGCTCTGTCTTCGTGAGGCCGGGTGGGGCGTTGATATCTGCAGTGCCCTGGAAGAACCTGTACGGCTTTACATGGATAAGATTGGGTGAGAAATTCCACACATCTTCCCTGTCATCTATAATACACACCATGGAGTCGCCACATGGGAACAGGGCCCTGAATAACAAAATGAAATTACCATTTAATATGTTTAATAATTATCATAACTCTTCAGCCATCTTGTCATCAATGTCTGCCACAGTTTGCCAAAATGTAGCATCATTGGTGAAATAATTTAATAACTGAATGAGTCCAGGAGTATGCTTCACCCCTAGAGATGCTCTAGGGCACTTCTACTTGTAGGTAAAAAGAGGTATACAAATAAAATGTTCATTAAAGCCAGTGAGAAATGGTAAATCTGCTTAGTTATAATACATGTATATATACTGAACCAAACAGCTAACGCATCAGTAGACAATACCTTTAATGTATGAACTTATTATATGCCGACTGGTACCGTTGGAGACAGGTGATTTGAATGATTTTTTTAAATTTACAGTCGTTAGTGACAAGATGTTTGTCTCGTTCTGAATGAAATTTGTTTTGATTTATTGATTGTTATTATTGAGATATTAAAGGTTTTGTCTACTGGTGCATTAGCTGTTTGGTTCAGTATATATATGGTAAATTGTGGGAACCACTATATATTGTTTTATGATGTATTACGCGAATATTGAGGCATGAAACAAATTACTGGATCTAGATCCTACTCATTTGAATATAATATGTCCATTTGCAAGGAGAGTGTATGACTAACCCACTTTTCTGCTTTCCAAAAACATTATCGGGTCTTTGACCCAATAATCTACATGTACTTCATGATCTGACAATTGGATAAGGACCCAACAACACGCTTGGAGATTGACGAAAATCCCGAAAATTGACAAAGTTTAAAACCATATATATATATAATACATCAGGAAGCAAAGCTGCTTACTTCAGGTTGGCTGTCTTGGATGAAGCATTGAAGCATTCGTCCCGCGACAATATGCGGTGAGAGAAGTAGTTCCCATCTGGATCGAGTATCTTGGCAATGGTGTGGGCGTACAGCCGTACACCGAATGTACAGATGTGTAGCTCATACAACTTTGCAATGTTTTCCAGAAACAGCAAGGTGCGGGGGCGGAGTCTTGTGTGATACCATAGCAACTGGTTACCATGCCAAAGTTGAAAATGATTCACATCCTGAAACAGTTAAGGCAGCAAATACATGTAGGTTTTTAAAGATAAAATTGTACTTATTTCTACATCAATTGTAACACCTTTTAAAGATAGAATGCCAAAACAAAATGCTCATCTGGAAATGAGACCCAAAGTTGCTAGGATACCTTAGACCTACCATAAAAAATTGTTGGTTTGCAGTTTCCCTACCTACCCATGAAAAAGGGCACTACCCGAAACTTTTTTAGCAATTCTTTAACAAGTATGTTTTGCTATCTTCAGTATATTTTTCTTTAATTTCTTATGCTATTTACTGTCCTTGGCAATACAAACAAGAGGCCCAAGAGAAGGGCCTTTATCGCTTTACTGGCTTTATGGAGTTTGTGGTTTGGGAGGTGGTGGGGGTGGGTTACAAATCACTTACTTTAAGTTCCACAAGTTGTACCCATGTAGAGGGGCAACTTTACACAGGAGGTCAAATCCCGTTTTATATATGTTGCGCCTTGAGTCCCTAAATGACCATAGCAAATTAGAATTAAATGCATTCACATTTGGACAAGATATGCATTTTTTTTTTTTTGATTACCCCTTATCATGTCCAGATGATGGAGCCAAAAACAAAAACTTACTGTGCATCTGCACATCCTTAACTAAGAAACACACCACACATGAAGAAGGAGTAAGTGTCATAAAGCCAAAACTCTCAAATAGTAAATTACTGCAACTTTGCTTCAGCTCCCCCAAGTTATATCTCTGTTGAGGGGCCCCTTTACACCAGAGGACAAAACATATTTCATAAATGTTGTGCCTCAAGTCCCTAAATGATCACACCAAATTAAAATCCATTACATTCAAATGAGGACAAGATATATGCCATTTGTTGTGTTTTTTACCTGATTTCTCTCTGTACAGCCCCCGAGGATGGAGCAAAAATATTAAAACTTATTGCAAATCCTTAACTAAGAAATACACCAAACATGAACTTGAAATCTCAAAGGGTACAGAAGGAATTAAGGTCACAAGCCCGAAACTTGTGGTAGTAAGTTACTGTAAGTTACCCCAAGTTGTACCTCTATAGAGGGGCCCCTATCTGCTGGAGGTCAAAACCAGTTTTATATATGATGTGCCTTGAGTCCCTAAATGACCATACCAAACTAGAATCGAAACCATTCAGTGATTCACATCTGGACAAAATTTATTTTTTTGTGAATTTTGACCGATTACCACCCCCACCCCTTCCCCCCCCCCCCCACCCCACACACACAGGGGGTCCCAGTGGGCAGAGCTAAAATCAGAGACCTTATTGCGCATTTACACATCAAAACTAAGAAATACACCAAACACGAACTTGAGATCTCAAAGGGTACAAAAGGAGTAAGCCGAAACTCTGTAATAGTAAATTACTACAAGCTCCCCAAATAGTACCCCTGTAGAGGGGCCCCTATATGCAGGAGGACGAAACTCGTTTTGTGTATGATGATTCGAGTCCCTAAATGACCATACAAAATGAGAATCTTGAAAATCCATTCACATTTGGGTTTTTTTCTGATTTTTTATCTAATTACCCTTAAGGGAGCCCCAGTGGGCGGAGACAAAATCCGAGACATTGCTGCACCCCCTAGTGTCATGAAATTAAAAAAATAATTAGCCCTAAGTGGGTTTTGAACCCACGACCGCAGGTTCTCATATAGCATATTTAAGACAATCAAAGGCTGTAAGTCTGGTGTTACCAGTCCGATCCGGCTGGTTTTCGAATTTAACCGAGCTTTCATTGATATTAACAATCAGACAAAATCTGGTAAAGATCAAATAATAAATGAAGGTGCTAGAGTGTTCACAAGGCAGAAAATGGCATTTTTCAGAAAAACAAGAGCCATAACTCCAGTGTTACTGATCCGATCTGGCTGGTTTTCGAACCTGACCAAGCTTTCATTGATATTAACAATCTGTGAAAGTTTGGTAAAGATCAAATAATAAATGAAGGTGCTAGAGTGTTCACAAGGCAGAAAATGGCATTTTTATCAAAGCAAGGGCCGTAACTCCGGTGTTACTGATCCGATCTGGCTGGTTTTCGAATCTGTCTGCGCTTTCATTGATATTAACAATCTGTGCAAGTTTGGTAAAGACCAAATAATAAATGAAGGTGCTAGAGTGTTCACAAGGCAGAAAATGGCGTTTTTCAGAAAAAACAAAGGCCTTAACTCTGGAGTTACTAATCCAATCTGGCTGGTTAATAGGCCGGCAGAGCTAATAAAAATCACCTTCCTACCTACCCAATTATGAAATACTACGATGGGAAACAACAAATATTTTTTTAAGGATGGCCTTATAGTCAAGTTGTAAAATAAATCATTTACAAAAAGTTAAACAAGGTATTTTGAGGCAAATAAATTTGAGCAAAAATAAATGGACTTGTTATTTACAACATATGGAGAAATCGTAAGGCAATCAGTTGATAATGCCAACCCTAGGCTAAATAAAGGCATTCTGAACAAAAATGAAAACATCAAATGAGTTGAAAAGAATCTAATGGACTGACCTTGAGGTTTACAGGAATGTTATCATTGGTTGTATGTATGAGGGTTTGATCGAGGTCCACCAGCAGAACCAGTTTTCTTGTCTTCAGCAATCGATCCTCATCTTCCTGACCCAGTGTCTTCGCTAGCTACAGTATAGGAAATAATGAAAAATAGTGTGAATATGTTTAAGTGTCTTAAGAAATGATCTTAAAGGCATTGATGCACTATTTCCAAACAAGATTTATTTAAAAGGTCTCTGAAAAAGTTGAAAAAAAAGTTGAATTATCAAAATGCCATGAAACAAGAGGCCCAAGAGGGCCTGTAGACGCTCTACTTGTATGATGTGTTTCAAAAACATAAACATGATAGAGGCCAACCCAAGAAAAATGTTTCCTATATATAACTCTATGTAAACTTTGGGTTATTGTGGTGGCCATTTTGAATAATTTTGATTATTTGACGATAATGAAAAACACAAACTTGATAGAGGCTAACCCAAGGAACGTGTATATGATATTTCACAAGAATGGAATAAGTCGTTTAGGAGATGTCGTTTGAAATTTCCTTAAATTTGGCCTAGTTTTAGCCATGGTGGCCATCTTGGATGACTGGCGGCCGTGAAAAATACACATCTGAGAGGGACAATCCCAAATATCATTGTGCTTAAGTTTCATCATAATCCTTCAAGCGGTTTCACAGAGGATGTAATTTTTAACCTTTTCCTATATAACTCTATGTAAATTTTGTGTCGCTGTGGCGGCCATTTTGATTATTCGACGATAACGAAAAACACAAACTTGATAGAGGCCAACTTAAGGAACATGTATATGATATTTCAGTAGAATGGAATCAGTGGTTTCGTTGGAGATGTCGTTTGAAATTTACTTAAATTTGACCTAGTTTTAGCCATGGCGGCCATCTTGGATGACTGGTGGCCGAGAAAAACATAAATCTGAGAGGGACTATCCCAAATAATATTATGCTTAAGTTTCAACAAAATCTTTCAGGCGGTTTCAGAGAAGATGTAATTTTTAACCTTTTCCTATATAACTCTATGTAATTTTGGGTAACATGGCGGCCATTTTTGATTATTTGACGATAACGAAAAACACAACTGGATAGAGGCCAACTTAAGAAACAAGTATATGATATTTCAGTAGAATGGAATCAGTGGTTTCGTCGGAGATGTCGTTTGAAATTTCCAAATCTGAGAGGGGCCCTCCCAAGTAACATTGTGATGAAGTTTCATTAAAATCCTTTGAGCGGTTTCAGAGGAGATGTCGATTTTTATAAAATTGCTAACAGACAGACGGACGACGGAACGGACGACGGACGTAAAGTGATCGCATAAGCCCTCCTGGCCTTTGGCCAGCAGAGCTAAAACAAGAGCCGTCGGAGAACAGCGCAGCTCGACTATTCGATTTTTCAGAGAATAATAAATTAAAATAGCTAGTATATACCATCAGAAAACAAGAGGCCAAAGAGGGCCTGTGAACGCTCTACTGGCTGTTATACGATTGATGAATCGAGTCGTACTACATGGTGTCTAGAGTGTACACAAGGTTTTTCAAGTATTTGACCTAGTGACCTAGTTTTTGACCCCATGGGACCCATTTCGAACTTGACCAAAATATAATTAAGACAACATTTCGACAAAAGTTTCATCAAGATCGGGTCAGAAATATGGCCTCTAGAGTGTACTAGTGACCTAGTTTTTGACCCTGTGTGGACCCATTTTCGAACTTTAGCAAGCTATAATTGAGACACATATTCTGACAAAATTGTCAAGATCGGGTCAAAAATATGGCCTCTAGAGTGTACACACGGTTTTTCCAAAGTTTGACCTAGTGACCTAGTTTTTAACACCATGTGACCCATTTTTGAACTTGACCAAGATATAATTAAGACAAACATTTTGACAAAGAGTGTACACAAGGTTTTTCCAATATTTGACCTAGTGACCTAGTTTTTAACCCCATGTGACCCATTTTCAAACTTGACCAAGATATAATAAGGACAAACATGCTGACAAAGTTGCATCAAGCTCGGGTCAAAAATATGGCCTCTAGAGTGTACACAAGGTTTTTCCAATATTTGACCTAGTGACCTAGTTTTTAACTTCATGTGACCTATTTCCGAACTTGATCAAGATATAATTAAGATAAACAATTTGACAAAATTTCATCAAGATTGGGTAACAAATATGACCTCTAGAGTGTACACAAGTTTTTTCAAGTATTTGACCTAGTGACCTAGTTTTTGACCCCACATGACCCATTTTTGAACTTGACCGAGATTTCATTGAGACAAACATTCTGACAAAGTTTCATCAAGATCGGGTCAAAAATATGTCCTCTAGAGTGTACACACGTTTTTCCCAAAGTTTGACCTAGTCACCTAGTTTTTAACACCATGTGACCCATTTTTGAACTTGACCAAGATATAATTAAGACAAACATTTTGACAAAGTTTCATCAAGATTGGGTCAGAAATACGGCTTCTAGAGTGTACACAAGGTTTTTCAAGTATTTGACCTAGTGACCTAGTTTTTAACCCCATGTGACTCATTTTCAAACTTGACCAAGATATAATTAAGACAAACATTCTGACAAAGTTGCATCAAGCTCGGGTCAAACATATGGCCTCTAGAGTGTACACAAGGTTTTTTCCAATATTTGACCTAGTGACCTACTTTTTGACCCCACATGACCCATTTTGAACTTGACCGAGATTTCATTAAGACAAACATTCTGACAAAGTTTCATCAAGATCAGGTCAAAAATATGGCCTCTAGAGTGTACACACGGTTTTTCCAAAGTTTGACCTAGTGACCTAGTTTTTAACACCATGTGACCTATTTTTGAACTTGACCAAGATATAATTAAGACAAACATTTTGACAAAGTTTCATCAAGATTGGGTCAGAAATACGGCTTCTAGAGTGTACACAAGGTTTTTCAAGTATTTGACCTAGTGACCTTGTTTTTAACCCCATGTGACCCATTTTCAAACTTGACCAAGATATAATTAAGACAAACATTCTGACAAAGTTGCATCAAGCTCAGGTCAAAAAATGGCCTTTAGAGTGTACACAAGGTTTTTCCAATATTTGACCTAGTGACCTAGTTTTTGACCCCACATGACCCATTTTCGAACTTGACCGAGATTTCATTGAGACAAACATTCTGACAAATTTTCATGATGATTGCATCAGAAATGTGGCCTCTAGAGTGTACACAAGCAAAAGTTAACGGACGGACGACGGACGACGGAAGACGGACAACACACCATCCCATAAGCTCTGCTGGCCCTCTGATGGGGTGGGGGAGGGGAGTGCAACATAGCTATGTGTAAGAATTGACCAAAACAACACAGACATATGTAAAAAAAATAAAAAAATTGGAGTTTCGAGTGGGGGGAGGGGGGTAGTGGGGGTGGGGGTGGAGAGGCAGGGAATGGGGTGGAGGGGGCAACATATATGTGTAAGAAGCTATGTGTAAGAATTTACCAAAACAACACAAATATATGTAAAAAACAATAAACATTAAATAAAAATATTCCATTTCGAGCATGGGTGGTGGGGTTGGGGAGGGGAGGTGGGGCAACATAGCTATGTGTAAGAATTGACCACAACATCACAGAAATATGTAAAAATAAATAAAAATAAAAAGTGGTGGGGGGGGGGGGGGGGGGGGGATGTGTGGAAGAGGAAAGAGGAAGCAACATGTATGTGTAAGAAGCTATGTGTAAGAAGCTATGTGTAAGAATTGACCAAAACAACACAAAAATATGTAAAAAAAATAAAAATTAAATAAAAATAATCTAGTTTCGAGTGTGTGGTGGGGGGTGGCGGGGGAGGGGGTCAGGGGGTGAGGGGGCAACATGTGTAAGAATTGACAAAAGCAACACAGAAATATGTAAAAAGAAAAAAGAAAAAGAGAATTGTTTCAAGTAGTGTGTGTGGGGGTCATAGGGGGCACATATATGTGTAAGAATTGACTAAAACAACATGTAAAAAAAAGAAAATTGTTTCAAGTGGGGGGGGGGGGGGGGGGGGGGGGGTGAGAGGCGGGGGGGCATGGGGTGTGGGGGAGGGGAAAACATATTGCGTAATAATTGACTAAAACAACACAGAAATATGTAAACAAAAAACAAATAAAGTTTCAAGTGGGGGCGAGGGGGAGAGGCATGGTTGGGGGAGGGGGGTGGGGGGGGGGGTGGGGGGGGGACGGTGAGGGGGCAACATATATGTGTAAGAATC